>JAODTR010096853.1:0-35278 GCA_025399935.1 Amblyopsis rosae | reverse complement strand
CCCCCCCCCCCCCCCCCCCCCCCGTAATGTACTGTAGGCAACGCCTGCACGCTGCGTAACAACAACAGTAGCCGCTTTGGAAAGTACATCCAACTCCAGCTAAACAGGTAGCTAGAATCACGCAGCCCCTAGCTCTTCCTTTATGAAGTTACTACGCATAATTAGTTTACTTTTGAGGATATTATCTGTAGGGAGGGTTAATGTGTTTTGATGAACATGTCATCAAGGTCTCAGCTGCTGGTGGGGGCATCGGTGCATACTTACCTACTGGAGAAGACCAGGGTGTCCTGTCAACCAGCAAATGAAAGAAATTTCCACATATTTTACCAGGTGAGAGCCTACTGTATTGTAGTTTCTCCTTTATGTGCCATGGCCCCTATATGGAAACGTATCGGCTAAAATGGGAGGTTTTACAATAAATGCTGCAATTCTATAGCATGCATGTTATTCCATTAAGACGTACTGTAAATACAGAAAGGCTACTATTGTATTTCAGATGATGAAGGGGGCCACAGATGAACAGAGGCATGAGTGGAAGATGCCACGTGGCCAAAGCTTTACCTGGCTTCCAAATGCTGAAAAATCAGTGGAGGGTTAGTTTCTCTGTCTTCCATATAGACAATTCAATAAAGTGTCGACACGGTCATTTTCTTGTCATTCGTTCTGTTTGTAACTTTGACCGTCTTGCAGAAGATGGTTTTCATGAGAACCTGGTGGCGATGGATCATCTGGGAATTAGCACAGAGAGGCAGGGACACATATTCAGGGTAACTTGTGTTTCTTGCTGTAAGTCTGACCTTGTAGTTGCTGTTGGTTGAAATTGTAGTGCAGCTCAATGCATCACTGTGCTGTGCTGCAGATGTTAGCAGGGATTCTGCAGCTGGGGAACATAAGCTTCTCTTCGTCAGAGGACGAATCACAGCCATGCGACTTAAAGGAACAATCCAAAGGTACTGCGTGTGATTGTGGATTGTTAAAGGTGAATTCCAAAAATTGTAAGCAACATTAATGCACTTTTTGTCAAACTCTGCAAATATCTCCTCCTCACGGTATGCTAGTTGCCCGTTTTGTGTGAGAGATGAAAACACAATCAAGTGTTTCTACACAGCCGTGGGTCTGTCAATGGGAACACAAAGTGGTGCTGCAGACATAATACTATCTCAGCCATGGCAATGCGTGTCCAATTCGGGGGGGCAGGGCTTCTGATGGAATACCCTATGGCACTTAAGAGAAAGGTATCCTTGTTTTGATTAGTTAAAATATAAACTGTTTCTCCAGCATTTACCCCAGCGCGTGTGTGTGTGTGTACATACGTGCACAGATAATACATTTTGTTCTCTGTGATTCAATATTGCCCACGATGAACAAACTTACATACTATAATACACATTGACTTCTTCATAAAGTAATTCATAATATACACTGAACCCTTCATAAACCCCTTCATAATAACATTGAACATAAACTCTGGCTTTGATAATGCACATTGTTATGATGCCTGCAACCTAAGCAGAAGACCTTGTCTTTTTGCAGACTTCCTGCAGAGAGCGTCCGAGCTGCTGGGTGTCCCCACAGAAGACTTGCTGACCTGTTTGAGGGTGAGGATTTTGCAGGCCGGCAAACAGAGTGTGGCCAAGTCCTGCTCCCAAGCAGACTGTGGTGTTAGAAGAGACTGCCTGGCTAAGGTCATCTATGCCCAGTGAGTACAAACATACCTTTACTTGGCACGGAAATGGGTCAACCTGTTGTTTTGTGACAGCTGCCGATCATGGTTGTTTCATCATCCCTTTTAGCTGTGGTATGTCAGCTATTAACCATTTCTGATGCTCATTGGTTATGTATTGAGCTAATATACTTTTCGTTGCAGCTTGTTTGAATGGCTGGTTACATTCATCAACAACAGCATGTGTGCAGACAGCTCTACTTGGTGCAATTTTATAGGTACAGACCGAACAGAATAAAAAACAATTTCACTTGTCTATGTTGTATACAATGGCTAGTTTCATCATGCCATCCTGATCTCGCCGGCTACAGTTGGACTTTTCCGCCAATGTCAGTCTGGAACCCCTCAATTCAAAAGCCTATGTCATAAATGCAGTGCAAATGCATTTCAATCAAACTTCCTTACATGCGATTGGACGACCTACCTTTTTATCGTAACGTTTAAAATCAGCTAGAAAGCCGTTGGAAACAGATACGCATGACATACGTTACTGTCGTCATATTGCTTGGGAGACACTTCAGCTAGCTATCTGCTGATTTGCCTGATGTCTTTTACACGGGCGATACATGCTTTTGCATTGAAGGGTTCCAGAGTGATGGTCGCGGCGAAATTAAATTGATTCTTAATCTTCCAAGATTAAGGATTGTCTCACGAGGCCATGCAATAGCTGCATTATATCTATTTAGCGGTCTCGCATACTCTGTGACCTGTAGGTCTCCTCGATGTGTATGGATACGAGTGTTTTCTGATCAATAACCTGGAGCAGCTCTGCATAAACTACGCCAATGAGAAACTCCAGCAGCACTTTGTTGCCCACTACCTCAGAGCTCAGCAGGTAGTTTTTGGCACCATATATTCCAATTAGGTCACTTATCTTTTTTTTTCTCAGCCTCAGTCCTGAGACGTAAAGTGCAACTGCACCCCAGCTCTGAGCCTGACTCCACCCACTACACAACTTTGAAAAATGCATAATGGAGCTGGGAGGGGGACCCCTATTAACATTTCAATTTGATGACGGATGAGCGGACAGAGTGTACCGTTTTAAACCAGCCAGGTCTTGGGGTGATTTTTAACGGCTATGACGTGTAGATCCATTTTCAGCCTATGAAGTACTGATTTTTCTTTTTATTTATTTTATTTTTATTTTTTTAAAGGTAAAAAATGATTATTAACACCAGCACGTGTCTCTCATCACAGATCAATCATATTACTTAGTTTACAGCTCAAAAAACACATTTGAGGGTGCAGCTACACTTAGTTTCTTAGATGTCAATATTATGACTGGGCCTGATTTGCCCATTTTCTCTAAGAAATGAATTGGCCCACCTCTGATGTGAAGCACAGAATTTTCCATCCATTTGTGTATGCTGGCTGTGCAAACACTGGCGTGCTTACTTCTGTACTGTTTAACTCCCAGGAGGAATATATGTTGGAGGGGTTAGAGTGGTCCTTTGTCAGTTACCAGGACAACCAGGGTTGCCTGGATCTGATAGAGGGATGTCCCACCAGCATCTTCTCTCTCCTAAATGAGGTCTGTTTGGCATCCTTTTTTTGTTTGGACCCAAACTGAAACCTCTCCATCTGGTAAAGCATTCATTCATTAATGCTATATGTCTTGCTTGTTTTGACCTATCAAACCAGGAGAGTCGTCTCAACCGGGCCTCTGATGCCAAGAAGTTCAGGGTTCGTCTAGAGAAGGAGCTCTGTGGTAATCCTAACATAAGTTGGGATAAATTCCACAAGGAGCCCCACTTTACTGTGGCCCACTATGCTGGCAAAGTCAGTTACCAGTTAGACGGGATGATGGAGAAAAATAAGGTAAGAAAAAACCAAATGGACTGGTGTTTTACTAGAGCTGTCTAGAAGCTGAGCCTTAGCTGTTTTTGAGGTCTTAATTTTTTTTCTTCATTCTGTCTCCTCATCTTAGGACCCAGTTCCGCCAGACCTGATCACTGTGCTTCAAAACTCCCAGAACCCTCTGCTTCACAAGATGTTTGCTGACAAAAATGCAGAGGACTTAACATGTAGAGGACATAGCAAGGTGGTTACTGTGGTCTCCAAGTTTAAGGTGAGAGTAAGCTAAACTATAAAAAGAATCCAAATGTTCTTCGTTCAGTGTTGGTCTGCCTGTGTGCTATTTAGCCACAATATATTCTGGGATGTCATCGTGTTGGGACAATATGTTCATTGTGTCTTGTAACTGTAATATCAGCAGCAACAATAACAATTGGCAATAATAAGGGAAGTGCATTTTAGTCATGCATGTTTATACTTAGATATTATGTTAGATAATATGGCCGACGGCTCTATCCAGGTTGATTAATGTTAGGCTAAGGAGTAGGCTGTTTAGATTATGGTCTAGTAGTTGGCCAGTTGTGTCTTGTTGGAGCTCTAAAGTTCATGCTACATGTTCAGACTTGTCTCACATGACATACATGTTTATTGTAATGGTTCTGATCTGGACTAGAACTCTCTGGAGAGCCTAATGAGGATTCTCCACAGCACCACTCCCCACTACACCCGCTGCATCAAACCTAACCCAGACTGCAAGCCGCTGACCTTTGAAAAGAAGGAGGTAGGGGGAGATATGCTTTGGTAACAGCTGGTAGGCACATGCGTTTGAACGACTATAGTGTGAATTGCAATATAAGGCCCCACCATAATGCAATGTTTCACCAGGTAATCATGCAATTGGAGGCCTGTGGGATTGTCGAGACTATACACATTAGTGCAGCAGGGTTTCCAATAAGGTAGATTTAATTCTAATCTAATTCTTCTAACTGAATTAGATTTTTGCGTTCGAGTAATTTGTCATTTCTTTTGTTTAGAATTCCATTCAACAGTTTTGTGCAACGTTATGGGGTGATTTGCAATTCTGCACAGCTCAAACCAGGGGACCATTATAAAGGTAAGTGTTATGTGTATATTTGAGCATTTACACCAGAGTTGTCAAGTGGGTGATTACGTACGTAATGGGTCATTATGTTTTCTTTCTATAGGCTAGCTGGCTCATTTTCCTTCACTAGCTCTCATTCTATTTTATCTTCATTTTTTTTTCTTTCAATTGGGATTTTTTTATTCTTTTTTTTCCAAGCAGTCATTCCATTAAGTTATTAAGTGATAACTTAAGCTCAGTTCAGTTTCGTATTGCTTTTCTGTCTCACATTCAGAAGCTAAGAGCAAAGATATTCTTCAGTCAGCCGTGGATATCATCATCAGAGCAGTGTTGCACAACCTGCATCTTAGCTCGATTGAAACAAGCGGCTCCTTAGTGCACCGTGGCAAGACTAAAGTTTTTCTGACCCAGTCAATGGTGAGTCATACATACGCACGCACACACACACATACACACGTGTACGTACAATGTTGGTAACTTGCACTATTCATTTATCTAGTGTCCACAATGCGGTATGGAAAGTGTGAATACTACTGCCATGTTTAGCAGGTTGATTAACCTATAATACTGATCCCATATAATGTGTCCTACAGCTAGAGAGGTTGGAGGACCACAGAAAGAAGATCTTGGCCCAGAGGGCCTTCTCCATTCAGTGCTGCTGGCGTCGATACCAGTATGGCAAACGCCATGCCCAAAGTCGGGCCTCCACCCTGATCCAAGCAGGTATCTGCGATAAATGCCCTGTTAGTCTCCTGTGCCATGCGCTCATTATATGGTGTCATTGCTCCAACTGTTGGAGTGCATGTCTGGCTGTCTGAGCAGTGCCACCTTGTGTTTGTCTACACATTGTCACGACTGTGCTAATCCCTTTTAGAGGCAGCGGGACTCACTCCAGAAGATGTCTGCTACTCTAGTCACCTGTTTTTGAAGCATGTCCTGTCTTGATTGTATTTGTAATCCCTTAAAGGCAGGTTTAGTCGTTCTCGGGAACGCTTGCTAACTTCAAGCCCAAATCAAATCAAAACAAACTCACTCAGAAGCTCAGGCCCACACATTGAAACACATTGAGAAGCCACAAGGGATTGTTGTTGTTATGAGCGTTGTTCGTCACTGTGTTCCTATTTATGGTGCCAGAGCTGTGTAGAAGTACCAGATTATTGGTAAACTATTGAAATGTGAGGATATATTTGGTGAATTTGACAAAGTGTATTATCTTACTATAACTGACTATACATTTTTAACACAGTGACACGTCTCAAGGGACTTCACAACGGGATTTAATAACACCCCCTCACCTTACCCTCACAATTGTACAATAAAAATAACATCTGTACCGTGACTGTTCGGTACGACCACACCTACCGTCACAGTAACAGTGTCACTGACATATCATTCTACTGTATAAATGTTTAATTCCGATGTTGAGGGTTGAATGAACCTTGTGTTCCCCTCAGTGGTGCGGTCGTGGCTGGTCAGGAGGCAGCTGCAGAGATGGCACAGGGCAGCTGCAGTCATACAGGGCGTGTGGAGGACGTGTCGGGTAGGAGACCCAGCGACAACGGCCCACCAGTCTGAACGTCCATGCTTAATAACGTAATCTAAGGGCTTTTCTGGCAGCAGTGTAAATACTTGCCGTGTGCTCTACTATTCGTACGACAGGCGTCATCGGCCGCCCTGGCAGAGTCAGAGCTAGACGATGCGGAGGACTCTCTGCAGGGGGGGCTGCCGGCGCCGAGCCCCGTCGTCGGGAAGAGGGGCTCGGTGCGGCTCCCCTCCGTCCAGGAGCCAGTGCCGGTGCGAGGCTGGCCCATGGGCCTGGCTCTGGCCTCGGCACCCTCCGTCACGGTGACTCTCGCGGCCACGGGCTTCCAGAAGATGATGTCTCTGATGGCCTGCCTCAACCTGTCCTTCAGGAGGTGGGAGTACAAGGTGGAGACCAACCAGTGCACTCAAGACCTTGCCTCCATCAGAGCCCAGCCAAGGGTGAGAACACACCCAGAACGGTGTTGGCAAGGGTTTATGCATTGCCTGTTGAGCGTGAGCTGGCGGTATTATGAATACCAGATCTCCACTGATATGATCATCTTGTTCTAGGCGTCTATAAAGCTCCACTATCGGCGATCTCCGCTCCTCTATGCTGACATGCATCCAGACCAGAGGACTGATGCCGTGACTGGACTCAATGTGATCCTGCTGCTGAAAACCTGCTGAAGGGTCCCACTTAGGTTTGGCTACCTAAATATAAAGGGGTAATTTCCTCAGCACTTGAGTATGATCGCTTCAAAAATGAGGTGAATGTACTGTACAGTAGTTAACTGTTTAGTCTATATTAGATGTTGCATAATATGCCAACAGTGCCAAAGAGTACCAAGTTGTGCTGTCAAATGACTTGTCATGTAAAAGGAGTATGCACCTATGCAGTATATTTATGCCCTCACATTCTAGGCAGTTTCTTTTTGAAAGAGTAATTTGACACTAGAATACAAACACCTCAGCAAGTGGACTACTATGACTATGCACGTCCTGTATGTTTGTCCATTATTTGTGTGCAATTGAAAGAACAAAGTCATTTATTTTAGATTTCATAATTTGATGCCTTTTGGCTTTGTCAGGTGCCTTTTTTTTTCTTCCAGTGTGCAATAACTATTATGTGGGTTATTTTATTTTAATGCAAATTATGTTCATTTTAATGCAAACTGTTCATATGCATAGGTTAACGCATTAAAATCACTTGTTTTAGTAGTTTTCCAGTGGAAATCAGAACAAACCAGCACTGCAGCGGCTATGAAAGGTTATGACACTGAAAATGAGAACAGTGAGGCTTCATGTAACTGATACAGCCCTACACTCAAGATCAAAGTCTATGGCATTCCCCCAGACTTAGTCCCCTCAGAGGACCTATGAACAGAGGATACAAAATGGCTTAAGTTTTTAAATGGTTAGTAAAAGGCCACAACAGGTCTAATTTGAGCTAAAAAGCATTTTTAGAGAAATAGCTGGTGATAAAATTTAAATTGATAAATGTTTTGGTCAGACTAAAACAATGCAACCGAGCAATGCCACCAAACTGAACTAATAGCACAAGACACTGCCAGAGAAATGTATCGCTTTACCTTTATTTTGTAATGCTCATCAGAAATGTTGATTAAATAAATGTCTGCTTATATTTTTAATTCTATGTTTATACTATAAATTAGCTTTGAGTAGGGGTAAATGTGTCATTGTATAGTACTTATTTTTTAATTTACAGACTACATTTTATGATACAAATGTTTTAACAGCTGAACTCAATTTATATTCACTTAACCAGTTCAATTATACATGTCAAAATAAAGATTTCTATACATAAATGTAATGTATCTATTTACATGCATGTATAATATTAATGTGAATTGTACCTTTTTGTAACTGATTTTTTTTTTTTTTTTATAAACTGCAATTCAGATATATAAAATAAGTCACATTATTTATAAGCCAAATAACTGACAATTCAAACCTGTCCTTCAAACAGAAACTAGGTAAATATGTCCAGGGAATTGACAACTAGACTATAGCAATTAAAGTTCCCCCCCAGTTTATATCCCTTTTAAATCATTTTTTCCCCTCATTTCCTACAATCTGGAGACACTGGTCTGAGAACTCCACAAACAGTGGCTCCTGCATGGCCACCTTCATGGCATCTGCTTTGCAGTCAGCACTGTCAATACTGCGTATTAACTGCCGGAGATGGGGGTTATAGAGGAGGTTTCTTAGTTCCTGTGATTCTTCTGTAAATGCAGAAAAGGCATATCATTTAGCCACCATCATCACAATCATTTCTGCAAAGTACAACTTGTGTTCAGTTAAGCAGCTTTGTGCTACCGGGTTAGTTAAAGAACAAACATGTATAGTAATGGCAGAGGTATACCTAACTGCTGAAGCTGGTGTAATGACACTTTGTCTGTATGATCATCTTCATCCAAAATATCTTCTACATTCCATGGTTCTGTGAAGTGATACAACAGCATGTGACCTACCAGTAATCATTTAAAATAAACTACTTTTTATTTTCCTTTGGGGTGTCATGAATTCGAGCCCCAATTTTAGTGTACCTGTAAGCATCCTTGGGCAAGCTGTCTACCGCTTACCTCTTCCTAGTACTGTAACTGTACTTTAAGTCACTTTAGTTAAATGCATCCACTAAATGACCTAGTTATAATTAAAAACATGTACTTCACTAATAGTGTCAGTCTATTATAGCTTCTCAATTAAGTCATACATCACCTTCTACAAACCAACAATAAGTGGTTACATTTCTGTTGACTTATTAAAAACTGTAGTAGCCATTTGCTCTAATAAGTTGTACTTTAACATAAGACATTACCTGAACTCTTGTTTAGAAATATTTTGAAATGCATGCAACTAGCTATTCCTTTCAAGATTATTTTGCTCTTGGACCAACTGGGTTAATTTAATACACTCTGCTTGGTGTGCTTTCAGTCCACAAACAATTGCTATGTTTTTACAGTCTGCTTTGGCAGATCACATTATACAATCCAAAACCTCCCCATTCTAAACACATTTTCACATTCATTGAACATTTTCAATTTAATTTAGCATAACATGAATTTCTCACTGAATGCATCCCCCACATGTAGCGCTAGTTCCACAAGTCTATGACTGTTTTATGTGGTGTCTGGGCATAGGAATTCACCTCCAACCTGAGAATATGCCTAGGCAACGTAATTTCTCCGATATGTGTAGTTTATGATCTCATACCAGTGGAGGACGCTGCCTCATCCTCCAAATGAATGGGTGCAGGCTGTTCAACAGGTTGGCAGGCGTCTATAAAAATAAATACAGTACATGTTAGGTGATGAGGCAATGAGCTGATTATGACAATTAAGAGAATAGCCTATATATACTGTACAAGTGCTAAAACTCGTTGAATTATATATATATATATATGTGTGTGTGTATTAATTGTTCATTAATGTGATATATATCTGCTTTAACTTGGCTGGTTTACCTTTATGGCTTCTGTAGCATCCTACTGAACAGCTGCAATAGGAAAGCAGAAATAAATGTATAAACAATAACTAGTAGACGCTAATATGCTAACACCGTAGCTAGCATAGCTAATAGTGAAATTGCTGTACTTACTATCTTATTTTGCAGGCCGGACATCTGTACTTTGGTGTCTGTTCGCTGCAAACACTGCATATCTGCATGTTGACAGCTTACCAATAAATATTCAATAACTTAACGCTACCAAGTGTCTGTATGTAGCCTATGTATGCATCATGGTGTAGCCTGTAGACAACAGAACATGCTGTAATTTACAATTCCGGATGGGGAAATATTTCCTTCAGAATAAAAGCACACACGTGAAAGTTTTATTAGGTGACCTTGCTTCAACCTATGCCCGGTTATTACCGTAATTCAGTCGTATAATTTCTAACCATCTAAACAAAAATGTCTGTAGAAAAAGGATCAGTAAATCAATGGTGTGGAAAGGCTAAATGGTACACACTGGGGAGAGAGTGAGAACGAGAATAAGACAGAGAGAGTAAAAACATCTCTGTTCAAGAGCTTAAAAAAGTAAAGTTAAGCCCATGGCTACATAAAGGAAATTTAGGATAAATATATGAGACGATAACAAAATGACCAGGGAGAATTGGAGAATTTCCTAGAGAGCTAGAAAAAGTAGGCTATATAGGCTTACTCGATAAGGTAAAATAGGATATTGTAAAGTGGTAACACACCCTAATACACAGTTCATATAGTTCTATTAATACAAGCAAGCATTGACATCCAGTTGTCAGTTAACAATATTACCTTTATTACATCATTGACAATAATGACTATCTTTACACATCACTGACCTATATCACTTAACACACACTCTGCTTGCACAGCTGTAACAGGAGAACAGCAGCTCTTATTACAGGAGCAAAAGGTGGAACAGTGACTTGACTCGCTGCAATCAGCTGGGGCAGAAAAAGCACAAATGCTCTTGGCTATGGTCAACTTCAGAAATCCAAAATTTACCATGATCTGTATGGAAACACAAGTGAAAAATGTTAGTGATGTTTGTGAAGCATGGTTTCACAAACGTAACTCTACAAGTCAGGATGTTATCCGGAGAAAACCTGTATCCAGACTGCTATTAAAGCAGTCAGGGGATGGATTAAATTAATAACAATACAAATCCAGTTTAGGTGACTGACAGATTGATAGATTAAGGAATTATTTTTGGATCTCTTAGTAGTTGGTCCTTTATAATAATAGTCTCATGATGACCACTGCATATCCACTCAATAATATATATATATATATATATATATGTCTAGGTTACACATTATCCTATGTGATATATGACCTATTTGTTAAATTATTGCACATTGTCTAAAATGTTCACATTCAACATTTACCCACACAATATATGGGTTCCTAAGCAGACAAAACATAGTCTAGATGTTGCATGAAGAATATGAACATTTGACTGATTTTAGCACTGCACTAGGTCACGTGATTAATGTGAGGTGTTGTCACCAAATGCAACATTAATAACATGATTAATAACACTATAGTAGCCTATGGCTACCTAATAAATTTTTAACAGTGTAGTTAGAAGTTAATATGTATTCTACATAAACAGTTGTCAAATAATACAATAATAAAACGAATTACCAAAATATAATCGGTATCAATACGGGTAAAAATGTATGGGCCTACCTGGTAAGGGATTGTTCAAGACGACGAACTCTTCGTCCTCCTGCGTTTAATTTCACTGTTATGTAATTTTTCTGCTATTTTCCTCTCGTGTCCTGAAGGGCAATGGCGATTAGTGTTCAATTCGATTTCTTTCTTTGTTCTTCCTTTTCCACAAGCGTGACATGGGTACTCTAGTAGATTATAATAATCATATTGATCGTAAAATGCCTCTTCAAAAGAGGCATGTCTTGCTATATCAGTTTCCATTGGGAGACGAATTCAGCAGCAGACCTATTCCAGATGAAATCTAGTGAGCAAGTAAACAGATGATGTCATCCAGTGTTTATATATTTATAGTCACATGACCTCAAGCGTGTATGAAAGGCGGCATGCAATAACGTTACATGATTGTAGTAAATTTTAAAATAAATCAAATTTGTAAACTTTATCTCAATTATTTTTATTATGGCATTTACACGATATATTAATATACAATTCGCGCTGTTACTTAATTTAATTGTTCATGGTCATATGGTTAAGCATTAAACGGAAGCATATCTTTTTACTTTCTTTCTATGACAAAATATAGGCTGATGTGATTTTTTACTGTATTCATCATTTTCAACTTGTATTACATGCACGTGTTATCATTTATCGGTTATAGTTTAGACCTGTAGACCGATTTATAGCCTAGCGTTGAACAAGACAATTAATCTGAAAAAACAAGAAAAATAAAAAAATACATAGGCCCCCAGAAAACCCGTCTAGGAGGACTACCTGTGTTTTCTAAGTTCTATTTTAAATCACGTGGATTTATATGCCTAATGTATCGTTGTCTTCTTTACAACCACCGGGCAGGATCGTGGCACGCCCATGACGGTGTGGTAAGCTCTGACGCTTTTCCACGTCGCAACTCTGTCCCAAATGCGAAAGAGCTGCGTGTTGCGTGTTGTATCCAGCTAGGCCAGATAATGATGGCGGCGCCCGTCCTCAGAGTGTCTACCCCTCGATGGGAAAGAATAGCCAGGCTTCTCGTTTGCGTATTGGGCATCGTTTTGTCTTTATATGCTTTTCACGTGGAGAGGGAAAAGACAAGAGATTCCAATTATCGGGCGATGTGCGATGTCAGTGATTTCATCAGCTGTTCAAAAGTCTTCAGCTCTAGGTAATTTGAATTCATAAAACAGCGCCCAGTGGCGCTCAATGAGGCTGTGTGGCATTTTGGGAAGGGCTGCGAGGGTTCATCTGTCAAATGTTAGCTGGCTAAACGTTACCGGTAGTTACGAACCAAAAGTGCCACTGTGCAAGTGTAATTTTTGGACACTACTGTTTACTATTATATAGACATCATCTTATCTGTAACTTTACCATGACCCAGCCATTCATTATTTTCCAGAATCATTTCAAAATCCTATTAGCTTAATGTAGTTAGCATTGCTAGCATCAAGTCAATGCATCTGTTAACGTTAGTTATTAGCTAGCTAGCATATCTTCACAAATCCAGCAGACTTAGTTTTTTGTTGCCAAGTTAATGTTAACCACCACGACATTTTTGTTAACTAATATTGTCGGTCATATTGCTTTTAAATGTTTCAGGCCAAACGTTAACGTAGTGTTTATGCTAGTATTATTGGACGCTGCCAGGACAAAAACAAGGTGTTTGAAAATCAGCCCCACGTACTTGCATCACGTTGCTTTATCATGAATAACGTTCTAAATTATGCCAATATCTCCAGTCATTGTTCAAATGCTACACGTTCTTTTGTGGCAGTTCAGGCAAAGGGTCACTCCTACATTTCTTCTTCCTGAATTCATATTTCAGGGGAACATAATGTCATGTGATTACTCTTCACCAGACACAATTGTCTGTGCTTGTGAACCTAACCCATATGTAACAACCAGTCAGCTAAGAGATATGTCTGTTTTAAGTGTCTATTCCATACATTATACTGTAAAGTGCAATGATTCTAGGGCATGACATGTATCACTTATAGAAATTAAAAGTCTACATTTTTTTTATCAAGCTAAATCTATATAGCTTTTACACATTGTTACACCAGTTGGCATTTCCAATACTCACTTTAAATGGCTACATTAACTGTTTGTGTTTGCTTGTATGCCAATTTTGTTTTTCACCAAATATTCTCACACTCACACTCACTGCCTATTGCAAGGTAAAACCTTAAAACAAAAATGGATGTAATTTGGATTGAAAATAGTCAACAAACTAACTGCATCTAAACTAATAGATAATTGCCACCACATGTTCTCACTGTTCATTCCCTATTTTGAAAGTGTGCTTGTTGTAAATGTTTGGAATTCTTCAGACATTGAAGGCCAGGAGGAAACAATGTTATTAATGTAATTCTACTCAAAACAAAATTATGCATAAAAGTACAATACAATTTACAATATGCACAGGCACATCCAATGTGAGAGAGACTTGATTGTCAAAGCAGCCTCTGAGACTTCATGAACGAGCAGAATCAGCACAGTGTTGTCGGTCATATAACAGAATCGGTCCTGAAACAGATTTGAACCCAAAATGCATAACCAAGTACAATATGGCACCTGTTCTAATAATATAGGTGACCTAGGTAGCAGGCTCACATTTGAATGTCTATATCATAGTAAAGAGCTAAGGGCCATTTAGTCTTTGGCATCTAGAGTGTTTGCAGTCATACAAGTTAACTACACTGTTTTATTAACTTTAGCCTGACAGTGGGTATATCTTTTAGTTTTTAAGTCTAGGCAAATGCCTGCAATGTTTTTAATAATTTTATCTAACAATTAGTAAGACTGTTTTATAATTGGGGGTTGGTACAGGGGTGTACTACTAGACTGTACTTCCAATAACTTTGCAATAGAGTTTGTCCTGTACCTTTTTTTTTTTTTAAATGTAGTTTTGTTTTCTGTGTGGTTTAGATGGGGTCGAGGATTTGGACTCTTTGGCTCAATCTTTGGAAATGACAGTGCGCTTAACCAACCAAACAGCATCTACGGAATCTGCTTTTACGCCTTTCAGCTCTTACTAGGTATTTATTTTCCCTTTTATAATTCAACTGATGTGTATATCTTAGAATGTTTCAATGTACACTGATTCACCGCTCTCACGTATGTCTCATCTTTGTTTGGATGACACACAGTAGCGTGATGACACCGGGCCCTTGTGCAAGGTGCCCTTAAAGGCCCTTCCCACGCCTCAAATCAGCATACTTAAACTTTAGACCGATACGCACTAATATTAGGCCTATGTTCTCTCTCATGCACGTTCACTTACCCTGGCTCCAGTCGAGTAATACTATTTTCTATATTAAATATGTCTCAGTACCAAATGAATAGGCTAACAATAATATATAAACACAAGATTAATCAATTTTAAGGGAAAGTCTGCAGTGATATTACTATGAAAACTTTCAGCACCATGAACAACACTTAAATGGCATGTTATAAATTATTTATAATCTCAGGGCGCTTTAACACCTGGCTCGTTTGCAGCAGTTGGCAGTTGAATCAGAACGTGGAGCGTCCCCCCCCCCGATCCTGACTTGGTCTGAGTTTTTACACGAAGCTGAATACACTTATACATGGCACCAATGGCAGAATTAGGAAGGTCATTGTTGATGTAACCTCCTGTAGCTACCTATACAGTAATCTACCCCCCTTTTTTATTGTAACTTTCCCCTATAAGTATCCTGCAGTACCTGATGCATCTTCTGAATATAAATAGTTGGGTGTGTACAGTTGGCTATATGCATCAATCAGAGCTCACCTTCTCCGTAGGTGTCAGTAGCTAGATGTAGCTTGTCATCTCATCAGGTGTAATAAAACGTAGTCTTGAATATTGAATATTTTGTTGGTAACACTGGTATACAACCCAAAGAAGTACTACAACAACAACAATGAGATGTGGACACTCCATATTCAAGACATCTATAGATAGTAGGCCAACTATTACATTACTGATGATGACATCCAGAAAGTCGTTAATAAAAAAGCTGACTGTCAAAACACTCGCGACGCTCTAGACAGTGTTACCGAGTTCTGTTCCGCTTTAAATGTTGCCGTGTGAACACGAAACGAACCAGAGACGTGCCCAACATTGGTATCGATTCAGACCCTTATCCAGAACATCACAAACACACTATAGGTGTGAAAGTGCCCTAAAAGCGAACAATTATTACAAGCACTCGGCTAATTTACGTTGGTTAGCTAGATTCTAAGGAGGATTCGCATGATCCTGGAAGATTTCCCATGAGCATTGTGACATCTTTGAAAAATATAATAGCCATTACCGCAAATAAATTGATATGTAAACAATTTAATAAATCTCCGGAGAAATGTAGCCTAATTAATATATTGATCCTATACTTGCTTAATGAACCACTGAGATCAGGTCACCATAATAGGGTAGCGCATAATATTTGATTAATAAAAAAATACATTAAAAAGAGAGCAAGCATGTGAAGCCAATGTTGCTAGAAATGTAATAGTTTGACAAACTAAAAGAAATTGTCAAATGTTTGATAGAGGCCCGGCTCGAGACCCCAAACCATCAGGGCCCCGGTGCAACCGCACCCACTGCCCCCCTGCAGTTACGCGCATGATGACATATTAGGCCTAAGTATTGTGAAGGAGTCTGCCTAAATACACACAAAAGAATGGTTATGGTTAACTTGCTGTTAGCATGGCATGCAGGCTGTTGCGTTATGTACAGTAGCTCAGTGATGTGACATGGAGTGTGCTCACATCAGAATTTTATTTTGGACATTACTACTTGTCCCAATTATTGGTTATTTATGTTTTACTATTTCTTATTGTAAGCATGATTAACTGAACTTAATGTACACAAATGTCAATAGAGTGGTTTACCATCCGCAATAACCCTTACTCTGTTCCAGCCTATTTCAAATTATCACAGAGATTCATTTTCAGAGCCAGTTATGCTAGTCTATGTTTTCCTGCTGACTAGCCTGTGGACCTACTTGGCCACCTGGCATTTGCAGAGAACAAGAGGCCTCTTTTACCCATAGTGCTTGTTAGTCAGTCTCATTTGACTAGCACAACAGTAAGTTAAGTCAAACTTTGGCATAAAATTATTATAGCTTCAGATAGCTAAGCAAGCAAAACATTTTGAATGTGCTTAGCTTCTTCTGAAATGTATATACTTTTTGTTGTATGTAGACAAAACTGTGCAATGGAATATTCAGTATACAAATGAAGAGTACTGTGTCATGGTAGAACAGAGCAATACGGTGTTTGCTTAGGCTCAGCTGATGCACTGTCAAGTAATAAATGCTTCCCTTTTACCAAATGCCCTTGTCTAATATACTATTAACGTTGTAATATATTATGAATATAATGCTGTGTATAGTGTGTGTGTGTATGTGTGTATAGTTTTAATATTGCCATTTTGGGCCCTATTTTAACGATCTAAGCGCATGGTCTAAAGCGCAAGACGCAAACTACATTTAGGGCGTGTCAAAATCCACTTTTGCTGGTTAAACGCCGTATGTTATGGTCTTGTGCCAGGCGCATGGTTCAAAGGGGCTGTACTTACTTACTCTTCATTATTCATGGGTGTGTTTTGGGCATAACATACGATAAACCAATCTGACTTTAGGGCATTGCGCTAGACCACACCTCATGTTTAGACCAACACACCCACTGGCGCTCAAATGGGCGCAAGTGCATTTGCTATTTAAACAATATGGGTGCTGGACGGGAAAATGACGACTTCGTCGATCTGAGACTAGCAAAATCACTTGCCTTCTCGCATTGCGCCAGTTGTAATATAGGGCTCCATATGTGATCTAGATTTCACATGGCCTGCCATGTGTTGTGTAGACTAGATGATACTTGGATTTTTAATGGCAAGACTTCCTGCCACTGGTCATACCACATTAAATGAGCTTCCATTGGGGATGAATGGGCTTCCATGTTCATATCATGAATTTGATTTAAGGTATACATGAACAAATGTGTAAGCTTAATTATTTAAGCCTGTGTGTTTTGTTTTGTCACAGGGATGACTGTCAGCGCAATGGCTGCCCTTATTCTCATGACAACGTCAATTTTATCGGTTGTGGGTTCGCTCTACTTGGGCTACATCCTCTATTTTGTCCTAATGGACTTCTGCATCATCTGCATCACCACATATGCACTGAACTTTATTCTCTTCATCCTCAACTACAAGCGACTGGTGTACTTGAACGAGGCATGGAAGCAACAGCTTCAAGCCAAGCAGGACTAAGCTGTGGACACAGCAAGAAACATATAACAACTGAAAAAGTGACCTCTGAACATTTGACTTGTCACCAGGAGACCTTTCTTCCAAACAATGTTTATTCTGCTGTGTTAAAAAAAAAGAAAAAAAAGTAACTTCGCTGTAGGGCCCGACATGTCAGTGTTGAAAACACAGAAGGATCTGTTGATTTAAATATATATGTTCTTTTCATTATTATGTTTTCTTCTTCCCCCTAAAAACGTGCTACTTTCCTAAGGCATGTGGTGTGATGGGAACATTCTCAAAACCTAAGCAATCCTAGTTATAATTCCAGGATGTAAAAGAAGAGAGCCTATTGTGAACAAAAAGGATGGTAAAATGGAACATAAATGGGGTTCACTTGAGAAATGGCTAGACAGGTCCTAAACACTGCACAGTGGCTCTGCACAAACATGAATGGAGCTAAAATGAGTGGAAAAAGTAGAAATGCACCATTATTTAATTTTAGCATATATGGCCCCAACATTGTGGATACAGTTATTAACAAGAACTACAAGTAGTTTTCATTTTATTTCCATGTTTACACTTTTCAGCACATTTGTTTTGACGTGGACCACTAAAATTAAACATGGAAGAATGAGAGCTATGGTATGTATTAGTCAGGTTGTCGTTTTCTGTTTTGCAATTCTGTAAATAGCTGCTGAGCAATATTCCAGGCTAGATGGTGATTCCATGTACTGTTGACAGACTTTTAAATGAAAAATACACCAAAACAGTACAAAAACGTACAGACATGTCTGGTACACAAGACGGTTGAGGTATATGTGGAAATGTTAAGCGAGTGCGTCTTATCGTGCAATCCAGGTCAGGCATGCCGTTTGGACTTGTGTGAATGTCTTTGTTGTAAATGGTTACTGTCTAATCTGCTCTTAGAAGCCATCAACACAAGAAGTCTTTAAAACAGAATAGGTCCATAACAGTCTGCATAACTTTTTTTTATTTTTTTTTTATATTGTGTGAAAAGCATTCCTGACCACAATTAAGGTGTGTTTCATGAAGACATAATGTGCCTATATAAGTGCAAAGTGAATGACATTGTATCTTGGGAGGGATGTATTGTCACATAGTACAATTGTTGCCCATCATTTCACAGTTTCAAGCCTTTATTTTTATGACTGTATGGTAAACTAGAATGCCATTATTGTGTTTTGTCATCCTCACAAGGTAGCACAGGCTCAACTGACTTGTCTCATCAAGGATTGTGATGTCTTGCAGATCCAAATATGTTGTACAAACTTACTGGATGCTGTCCAGTCTGAATTTGTCAAGCGTGTAGTAATGATCTGATCAGACTCAGTTCAGTTTTATTTGGAGGGTGAGACATTAACATGTACACAAGGCTTTAAAGGGAAAACAAGATGCTTTCAGGTGGACAGATAGAACCGTGTGTATTTACACACGTTGAACAGGCGCTTGAGCGTAACTGATTGATTGAAATCCTGCTGATGCATAATTGTAGACTTGAATGTGACAAGACAGCACTTGCTACTACATTACAGTATTGAACTTGTGGAAAAAGCTGATTGCTCATTACCAACATCAAGGCACCATTTCTCATCCAGTCTGTTTATTTTAGTTTCTTTTTTTGTAATAAACTATTACAAGTTTGGTAAGATCACAGATTGGATAAGTGCTGGTACTGTGTGATGTTCATTGGACAAACATTTTGTCATGTCACTGTGGGAAATGGAATTTCTCTGAGAGAAACAGACTAGTGGTTATTATGGGATGGTAATTTTTAAGTATCAAGCCCACCATTGTATCTACATGTGATATTGTCATCTGACAAAAACTGTGTCAAACTGTCATTTGGAACATCGTATGATCTTTTATAGAATGAGCTGAAGGATAGCACTGTTGTCCATTCCTAGAGTTTATGAATGTAACAATGTCCTGTTGGTTTTACATCACATCTACTTAAAAACTGTAAATAAGTAGATACCAAACATTTTATTTTACTGCTAGGAAAACTGTACCTGTCTATGAAAAGACCATATACAGCACCTCATTTTGACATAACTGAAATAACTCTAGCCTATACCCCAAGACGTTTACTGACTGGTCATAGGCTGAACAAGTGACACTCTTGCATTATTTTGTGTAATGTCAAATTGAACAATAAGTTGGTAACATAACCACAAGTGTTGAATTAGCCCCCTGATGTAGAACTGACATTTTTGTTGTGTCACCAATGCCATCAAAAGTGCCTTCTGTTTGATCATTGGGCCTTGAGCCAAAGAAGAGCAACAGTAAAAGCCTTGTAAAATGTATGACAATAGACTATTGGGCACTCCTGCTTGTCTTTCTTAAATTGCAATCTGATAATTGGTCATTCCTAAAGATAAAATTCCCCTGTGAATCAATGGCTGCCGTCCCAAACTCCACTCTTCATTTTTCTGCTTAAGACATGTTTCGTCAGACAACACTATGTTTCCCCCTCAATATGTGATTATTTCCTGTAGATGTACGGACCGTTAACATTTTTGATTTTAGTGAAACATTGGGTTGGAGGGCTAGAAATCCATGTGTCAGTCATTACATTTATTTGTGGAAGAAAACTGTAGGTTTGCTTCTGTATTTGCCAAATATGTTTTTGAAATGCTGTATTTTCATACATGGTAAAGTGTTACATGAATGGTTGGAAGGTGCAGGCAAAATAACTTTGGGAACCGGTTAAAAATGTTGACACAAGTGAATATGTTGAATTGTCATTATCATGTGGATATGATCCATTAAACATTCCCTCTAAAGAAAAAATATACTACTCTATTCTTAAGTGCAAAGTTCTTTGACATCAGCAATTTCACAAAAGCTACACTTACATATTTTTGTACAATCAGTATGTACTCCTTTTGTGGTTGAAAAGTTTTGCGGGTCAAATTGGACCTGTGTTTGAAATCAGTAAAGACTGAAAAAAACAAATTATCCAAAGGTATTTTGCTAGTAATGTATTTTTATCCATAACCATAATATATGCATACTTAGACATTTTATGTATGAAATAGTACTTTTATCTTAACTATGTACAAATCGGTTTTAGTTCAAAATAGGCACAAATAATGTATATATTTTATTGCTTATTATGAACACAGGCAAAAATAGAATTAGTGAATGAGTGAAAGGGTTGTGTGCGTGGGACCATATTTGTTGCGTTTCACTCTACAATCTAATTCAAGTCAATATGCTTTCTTGGCATGAAATATTAAATAGTTTTCCACAATATTATTATTCCATTATTATAAAGCTTTAGTACTATTATTTCTGTTTTGGTGTCTTTGTTTGATTTTAATAGTTTGGCAAAAATTATTATGTATCCTTCTACATAAACAACCAACTGAGTCAAATTTTATTTGAGATTCAAGACTCACTTTATTGTTCCACAAAGTGGAAAATGTAACATGTAACTTTATAGGCATTTTAAAAAAATATATAAAAATGTGTGTGCATTCACTACTAGGCCATTGTTAAAAATGTAATAAAGCCTTGTTCTGATCAGAAAATAAAAGGTATGCTTCACACATTTAGACTTGAAAATGTGTAAGAATTGACCTAAACACAATAGAAAGGTTAATATTTAGGACACCCTCAAAAGTCTCAAGCGACTATCCTTCAATTAAATTCAAATATGTCCAGTATGTATGCATTTCTAAACATCTCTGGAGATGTTATGAGAAAAGGATTAGGGTAGTGGTAACAATAGGTCTTGCACTCTTGCATTATGAAGATAATGCAAGAGTCTGTAAAGGTCACAGATTGTGCTATATCAGATTGCAGTCACATAATCTCCAATTTGACCAAAATGTATGTATTATAAATGTAAATTGCCTACTCTAGGACTTTATGTTCACTTGTCTATCAAGACTGCACCTTAAAGGAATGCTGAAAGTACTGGAATGTCACAGAACACAGGCCAAACTGAGGACCTGGTGGTATAGCGGATGTTAACAAAATTATCTCCTGACCTTAAAATTTACTTTTTGTGATAAAATTAAGTGTTCTGTAGCGAACACTTAGAGGGCAAGATTAATGTATCATATGAATATCCACATAACCTTGCCATAAATGTAGTGTTAATATTGATAATAATTATTAAAAAAGGTGTATTATTCTAAGGTTGATTGTGACCTTGGTAATGAATAGAATTTACCCTGCCACAAAATGCACCCAAACCAAATACTATCAGAAGCACTGATGATTTTCCTATAGTTGTCCATACCCTGTCATTTATGCATTATTAAAATTACGTCAAACATCCATTTGAAACCAATAAAAGTATAAAAACATAAAACCAAATAATTATCATTGATAAGAAATTGGAGGATCCTTTTCTATACTTATCAAGTCAAACAACATCACTTGCTGATATGTCTAGAATTGCCCACATTTCTAAATTCAATATTAGGTTTTGCTCACTCTCATTCGTTCATTCATTCAACACCTGCAACTTTGCAGTATAAACCTGTAGTTGAACCAATTGTTCAAAGTATCTGACGTCAATAGTACAATGGGGCTGGTGTTATCCGTGCATACAAGGGTACTTGGTCCATGGAGGAAGTCTGCCCGTTTCATTTGCCAGTCTCCAGTACCTCTCCTTCAAGATGAAGGCTCCTGCTTTAGGCTGCCTCTGCCGGCTGAATATACCCTTCTTGTTGCCCACAACACGGGTCACTCCTGCAGAGAGAAGAGAACAATAATCCTTCAGTTGGTAGTAGCCCTGTAGTGAAATAGTCCCATTTCAATATTTAGTATGGAAATCTGAGAAAGATGCTTGGGCTTCACATGTTCAGAGGGAATGCCACTGCAGACACCATACACAACTAGAAGCCTTCATAAAATAAAATAAAATGTAAAGGGGCAAAGGGTCAGAGAAAAGACAGTTCCGCCTTTACCTTGTGCGGTCATGAAATCGGCAAAGTTCCAGATGAGCTCGCCAATGACGAACTCCTTCCTCTTCTGATCGAACACCTTGTGGTAGCTCTGCAGGACTATCTTCTGGTACTCCTCAGTAAACATCATGGGTGGGTCCTACAGGACAGGGACTCAAGGATGAGGAGCACACAAGCCTGGCCAGCCTGATCGACTACTTCAGACAGTAGGGTGATAGTCTGTCTAGTTTCAATGGGCACATAGGTAACGGCTGAATATCAGAACAATGTAGAGATATCTGCCTTAATGGGCACAAGTGTAGAGATGCTGCAAGATGCCGCCTATATAAATCAGGTAAATGGAGGTGTGTTAATCCTCACACTGTGCAGCCCAGGGACGACGTCGGCTCCATATTCGCTCTGGATAATGGGCTTTTGGTACTTTCCGTACCAGTTGTCCAACTGGGATTGGAGTTGGATAGGAATGACCTCCAAGTGGCCTGGGTCATGATACCAAGAGAAGTAACTGTTCACACAGATGACATCTACGTAGGGGGCCTGGGCAAAAATAAATAACAGCACATACAGTATAGCAATTGAATTGGTCCCTTGACCAAGCATTGAAAACAGGTTCTGTAACATTGGTAGTGTCTGTAATGTGTTCTCCTAGTGCTACAAATTAGCTTAAAACACATTAGCTTGTTTCTTGCTTTCAAATGCTTCATAACTATTTCCAAAATTATTTTCAATTCAACTGTACACATGATTGAATGAAAGTGCAATATGTACACTGATACATATACATACAAGTTGTACACATTTTCTACAATATATGTTTTAAAAAGTGTTATTCAACAGTGCCTTGTTTGTATTGCTATTGCTAGATATTAGTTTTGATTAGTAATACAAATACAATATATTATTACACTTATAATGTAGTATAGCATACCATCGTTTAGATGGAAGTGATAGTGTACCAATTAGGCTTGAATAAATAATGTGGATGTAATGTTCACATTACCACATGTATTTATTAAATCAAATCTCACCCCTTTGTCTCTGGCATAGTTACTATCTGTGATGTAGGTGACAGGTCGCGTATGGTCCAGAGCTTTGGTATGATCTATCAAGGTTCTGGGAAGGAGAAGACAGGGAAACCTTGAATACTAGTGTACTTAGTAACTGGGTGCAGGGTGATTCACTTGTGTAATGCTTGTCTTGTTACATACAGGTCAGGTTACAGAGTGGCCAAACAACCTTTACAACATATTTGTATTTGGCTTTCCTGAAATGACCGGATCCATAAATCTTGCGCTACGTTTCCAACACAAGTACAACATCACTTTCCCTGAACTAATAGACAGGTACTGCAAGTGGAACATTATTCTTCCAGTTGTCTGCTCTACTGATTAGCCTTGGGCTGCAGATGAGCTCCACCTTGTACTGTAGCCGGAAGGATTCCTACCACTCTGACTGCATTCTACAGACTTGGCAGAGGGATAGGCTAAGACCAAAACACCTACTTATCACTCTTCTGACATACAGTACTGTACATTGATCACAATGCATGAATCCAACACATGCACGCAAACACCATGGGGACAAGTAATGCTTTAATGCCAGGGGAGGGCATTACAGTACACTATAAACTACAAGCACAACCTCAGAACCCATCTTTTGACGATAAAGCCCTGGTGGCAAAGGACAATGCTTTTGGGATAGTTTTGCAGTGCCGGACCAATGTAGCCATATGATATCTGGACCAAGACTTCCTCTTCCGTTCACTGGACATTGTTAACAGTCTGATTTTTAACTTCAGATGTGAGAATGGAGTTGGAGTTGAGTTGGCAAACTTGCACGAAAATCAACGCTTGCTATAAAGGTGCTATATAAATAAACCTTGATTTGATTTGGCTAATATTTACAGATATCCAAATATTAAAGCTAACACAAATCTAAATCTTCATCAGACGACAGACGTTCTTATCCTAGATTGCGCTTCGGCCAGTTTGTCTCCTCTTTTTCTCTCCACACAGACGTGGTTGGTCAATACCATTCATACAGAAACCACAGCGCTTCCAACACCAAGATCCTCTCCCGCTGCGTACACATGAATAAGTAGATGAATACACACTACTCACTTGAAGTAAAGGCCAGCAGGGGGCATCTCGGCAGCTGGCTCGTTGGCTACGGACCACATGACTACAGAGGGGTGGTTCTTGTCCCGCCGGACCAGCTCGTCCATGACAGCCAAGTGGTGGGCAAGGGAGGCGTTTCCAAAACTACGACTAGAGGAAATTAGAGAACACAACATTTTAACATCCAACAATATTACACAGAACCCCAGACACAGTGGGGGGGGAAAACGTCTACAAAAAGTGTACTCTAGTTAACCTTCCTAAATTAACTGACACAAACAACAAATATATAGTCATCCAATCTCTCCATGTTACATGTACAGTCTATAACGGTTAAAAAGGTATACAGTAGCATGTGATTGTAAGCTAACTTACACTAGCTAACCGCTCTCTGTGCACGCTGAAACAACAACACGGTACTTCTACAGCTCTGGCTCCGTAAATAGGCACATAAACAAAGTGGTGCAGATCACACACACAACATCGTAGCCTTCGCAGTGCCTTTCAAATGTGTTGGGCGGAGCTTTTGAGGGCGCATCAAATGGCATTGAAGGGAGAGGTGTTTTTGTTCTGATCGAGTTCAAATGTCAACAAGCTTTCCCCAGAATTACTTACTAGACCTTTAATTTATTTATTTGATTTCTTCCATAATCTCCTCTGGGCCTTGGTAGATTTGATCAGGACTTAGATTATTTGTTCGAACACCAGGCCCACAAAGAAGACACAAAGAAACAGAAAAGCCCAGGCACAAATTATGCGGGACCATCAGGTACCTACATGTCTTTGATGCCCACCCCTGGGCACTCATCTATCACCACGATGCCATGGCGGTCACACATCTGCAGGATCTCTTCAGCATAGGGGTAGTGGCTGGTACGAAATGAGTTGGCCCCCAACCACTTCAACAGGTTGAAGTCCTTCACAATTAAAGGCCAATCCAAGCCTTTACCTCGAATCTAGGGCATGTATTGGACAACGGACAGCAGTTTGGGAAGGGCAACGGATTCATACTTTTGTCCCCACAACATAAATAATAAATTAACCATATCAATTTCATATTTGGTTTACCCTTAGACCAATATTACATGATTGCATTTGCAGAAAAATCTCAAAAGCCAATATAGTCTGTGATTCAATATCATAGTAAATGTTTTGGCGCCCTCTAGTGACACTCACATCAGCATCCTCGTGTTTATTGACTCCGTGGAAATAGAAGGGCATGTTGTTTATGAGAAATTGGGTGCTGGTAACTTTGACTGTGCGGATGCCTACTGGTAGGGTATACTTATCCTCATATGAACCCTTCCCATTGGCTGTCATGTGAACCTGGGGGTTGACATACAGATGATAAAGATATAGAAGACATTTGTGTAGTAGATGTCACATTAAAACATAAAGTAATAATGAACTATATACATATATCGCACATTATAGCGCATTATTGCAGTCACTTTCTAGTGTGACAGCAATAAGGTGTACAAAACACGTTGGCATAAATGTAATTATCAGGTTGGATCGCTGTTTGCTAGAATTTCTTCAAATAATACACCACTATATAAAAGTATGATTAAGTAAGATTTTCAGAATCTATATTAAGTGGTGCCTTGATGATTTTGCAACAAAGGAAATGACTAGTGTTTTTTGCCTCATCTTGAACACCAGAGGATGTGGCGATGTGACTTAAACAAATAAAATGGAAATGTACTGACTGTTGCTCTGCACATTTCAGACAACAACCTTCCATATTTTAGTCATGTGGTGGTCATGTTCACCTGAGCTGCCTGTAACCTTAAGGTAACTAAAGGGCAGTAGTGCTCATATGTTGCCTTACCTCCATAGAGTAAAGATAGCCTGGACTCTCATGCATCAGGTATGGCCACCACAGATTAACATTCTTCACTTTCAGCACTCCAGATGGGCCAGTGGAAGATGCAACGCAGAGCCCCTTGCTGTCCATCAAGGTGACCTTCAGGTTGGCAGCAGGAGCGCCCAAGACCGATAAGTCATAGTTGACGAGACCTCGGTCCCAGAAGAAAAAAATATATAGCAAAAGGCAAATACTGTTACAAATGATGCCAAGCATTTTGAGTTTAGATTGAGAATATTATATTTGTTCATATTAACATTTACCAATGTTATCAGCAAAATCCGTCACAATGTTGATGTCATCTATATAAGCCTTAGGAGTGGTGTACAGCAAAACAGGACGATGAATTCCAGCATAATTGAAGAAGTCAAAGTTTGTGTTTTGCACAAAATATCCCTCGGGATATCTGCAGTGACAACAATAACATGCGGTTAGTAATGCCACAAAGTATTCCGACATAATGACAGTTTACTTCTGTGAAGTGTGGAATACGTAAGTAGGCCATTTGAATCACACGGTGACATTACTTAGAGGGATCGTCCATGTGCTGGATGCTTCCTGGAGGCAGGGAATCCAACGTTAGTGTGTTGTTGACAGCGATCGTGATCCTACATGGAACATTTGGGTTCTCACGGATGACATCACCAATCTCTGCCTCAAAGGGAAGATGACCGCCGTCGTGCTCAGCCACCTTTACCCCGTTTACCCACTGCAATGTTAAGTGACAGTTATTCTGGAGATGCTTTAATTACAAAAAGAAGAAGAAGGGGATCTTTTTTTTTTTAGGAGTTTGATTTCCATCATGGGCCTACCTGGAAATTAGCATTGAGTGTGAGTCCTAAGTGTGCTAAATAGGCTACGTGTTCAATATTAATGTTAAGCAATGTTGAATGTTCTTATACTTTATCACAAATAAATGTTGCCCGCAAATATGGTCACATTCCAAGTAAATTGATAACGGTTTCTGAAGGTGAGGGAACTGTATTAATAATAACTTACAAAATGACAAACAACACTTACCACAATAGAATAATAGTGGGCACTCCCCACCCTGAGCACTACTCTGCTTTCTCCATCCACTACCCAGCGGGCAGGAACCAAGACCTCTCGATCATACCATACCCAGCCAATGAAATCCCGTAGTTTGATGTCTTGGGTAATGTCGTTATAGCTGGCAGGTACTGGCATGTCTATTACCGGACCAGTCTACGCAGAGATCAACACATCACATGTCACTGTCAGTGCAGAGAAAAGCTGGTGATCTCCCCTTTCCCTACACACAAACATCATTATTGTCTTTATGTCTTCTGATCTTATTTATGCGTTTTTTCTGTTATTACTGTTCTTGCTTGAATGTTGTTCAGTGTTCTTGGTTTTCTTCAAAGCGTTTTAAAATTATTATTATTATTATTTTTTTTTTTTTTTTTATCTGGCCTGTCCCGCTGTATTTGATGTTAGCTGGATGTTTACACGCTTACCTCTGCCAGGCGACTTTTGAACCATGCTTTCTCAAACCCCAGATTCCTGCTCCGAGACAGATCTGCTCTGAAGTTCCATAGTCCGTTTACTTCCTTTATCTCTCGCGAGGATGACTCACGGGGGAAAAGCATCCCGGTGTTTAGCTTCCATCCACGTGGATAGCCTACGTCCAATATCGCAGACAAGAATATAACATTAAACAGTACAGTTCTTCCCGGAGTAATCATTTTGAACACTTCCCTGTGCCGCAACTTCGCAGCGACACTGCAGACTGTTGGCGATACAGTCACGTGAATCATTTTAAGTCACGTGACGTCACCGTTTCTTAATTTTTGTTATCTGTATTTTTTTTACACCTACTCTTTTTTTAGTTTTTTTTACACCAGAATGTTATTCTGCTTTGCATTTTAAAATAATATAATCTGCAATCGTCGGATAATTAGACTGGTTTACCAAATAAAGCAGTCTTATTTCTGTTAATATGGTTGATTTTCCATTAATTTAGTTCCAAAAATGAAATGTATCGCAAGATCCTAAATAACTACTTAGGGCAACTTATGCTGGGAAACCTACTGGTCAGTTGTTAACTTTAACAAGAGTTCATGTAAAACTAGCCCTACGGGAAATACATTATTTCTCACTGAAGTCTGGCATCTTGCCATATTTTATATTATTAATCATTAACATAAGTCAAAAGATGATAGGACATCGACTTTTTGTAGACTCGTTTTTTCCCCCTACACTTTCCTTAATCATTTAACTAGCCTACACAACAAAAGTTAGCCTATATTATAGCCTATATTTTATTTCACTTTTAATCTGCCTGTTGATGGAGATAATGCATAGTGTACAAATAAATTGTGTTACATTTTTTTAAATTGTCTTCATTGTGGCAAAAGTTGCATCTTTCTCATGTGTTGGATTTACAGTCCCATCTTTAACCATCTTAAATTGGTAACATCGCTTTTAGGGCCTACAGCATCTTTACATTTTCTGCATTCTATAGAAAGATTAAATGTAGGGCTACTTTTTTTGAATGGTTTTCGCATTGTGTTGGATTCAATAGGCTAGGCCAGTGGTTTCCAAAGTGTAGGTTGCGACCCCCTGGAGGTCGCCAGAAGGCGCCAAGGGGGCCTCAGCAAATTGGTGAAATTAGAGAGAAGAAAAATAAGTGTATTTAATTATTATTTAAAGTTATTATAGATAAGTATTTATTATACAACAGAATTCTGAAAATTATACATCATATTTTATTTACCAAGCCCCTTTATAATTGAATGCCATTTAAACTATCATTAATCACATATTGCCAGTGTTGATATTCTAAACTGTATGCATTCATGTTGTTAAATGAAAATCTATTTCTACATTTATTCACTAGATGACGCTATGGCACTATAGTTTAACTGTTTTGTTTAGCACTGCTTATACGATATTGAATCTCATTCTCAATATAGGCTAATCACAAACGGCAAGCATTTTCTTTGTTGGCCTTAATTATCCAAATAATATGCACAATTATTACCTGCGCATATACGTGTAGCTACTTGATAGCTTGTAGCAGTAGCCTATGTGCTCATAGGCCTACAGTATGCTATTTTATTTATCATATAAGATGCTGTTTTGATATGGCTGCCCAATATTGATACATATAAAATTATCAAGTATCAAGAGTAGGGATATGGAAACAATATCATAACATAAATAAATAAAATGTACAAAATGTCAAGTCATCATTGCTTAAGTTTTTGCATTCATTCATTCATTGACTGATACATTTGTTTATGTGCCCTGTTAATGATTGTACCATGGTGCATTTCTACTGCAGCTTGGTTGATGTCACAAATGGTTGTCATGTCATTCATTGATGTCACATATCAACCACTCATAAAAGTACCAGTTGTTCTGTCAGAGGTGTGTGTACACACCTAGCCAGTGAAGTTAATATGTCTCTGTATATTTCTGTCTTTACAACCTATAAAATAAAAATATGTATGAACAGTATGGGTCAAGGACAAAGTTTGTCTGTCTGTCTGTCTGTCTTTCGCGTGTGAGAAATTGGTTAAACACTGATTTCGTTTTGTAGCGCACTATATAAAATTACATATTTTCCAGTTTTTCTCTTCCAAACTGCGCTGTGTCAGTATCTTTGCTGTTTTTGAGTTGTTTTCATAGGCCCTACTTGACAAAGTAATAAACAAACAATGTGAATGTCTCTGTCTATAGCATTTAATAGCATTTACTACATCGTTTGTCTTTAGAAATGAGTGTGGATGATGAATAGACAAGCTCATTCTGAATGAGCCCCCCATAGGTTAATGTGGGGGTGTTAATTTGGTTGTGTCCAATGAGGGTGCAGCCTTTAGCTGCCTACCTGCAGGCACAGCTGGGTATGGGGGAATACAATGAAATAGCAATATGCTGCCAGCCAGTCTCTCTATACAGGACGACTGCTGGGTGTGGTGAGTGGGCAATACATGTAAATTAAGCTCTGTCTTTTGTTTGAGGCTTGTATAAATATCTGTGAATTATAGCTGCAATAGCACAGCCTGTGAGTGATCATTCACCACAATAGTCAATATAAACAGGGCCAAAGCTTGTTTGTATATCTCTCTCTCTCTCTCTCTCTCTCTCTCTCTCTCTCTCTCTCTCTCTCTCTCTCTCGGAGGACAGAAGGAGGATGTCTGCATAAGGGTGCTTAGAGGAGTGAGGGTCCTGGGAGGTCTTATCAAATCGCAGCAGCGGCAGATTGGTTGTATGGGCACAGGCGTGACCGAGAATGAAGCCATCTCTTAAGTCCCTCTGGGCTCCTCCCTGTGTTAGGCTTCACACGGCTAATACCCCAGCATGAACAGGCAGCCTCCCCTCCACACAAGTGACCTATTCATGCACGTGTTCCTATTCAGCAGACATAGCATTCATACTGTATGCTGTGTTTAAGAAGAAAGTGAGAATCTGGAGGCCTGCGTCGGGGGCTCCACCGTGGGAGCATGACCCAATAACATTAGTGGGCGGCGGTTCACAAGCATGAGCGTACCTTATATACCTCATAAGCCCTTCTCGATGTAATAATATGATAATAGAGGTACCTGATAAATGATTGCACAGGATGACAGTTATTATTAAAGATATATTCAGCTATTTTGCAACCTATATGCAAGCTAATACAATTTTTGTCAAATTCAATTAAATTTATATCGCCTTGAATTTCACTATCTTACTGTTCTCTGTGCGTGTTGAAACACAGCCCAGGCTCTGCAAATAGTAACATAAACAAGCTGGCGAACACCGCTCGTGTCACCAAAGCCGTAGCACTACACTTTGCTTTGCAGTGCATTTTTATGTGTGAGGCGGTGCCTCAGTGGACCGCGGAGCGATACTGTTTTGATTTGAGTTTGAAGTTAGCAAGCGCTCTCGAGAACGGCTAACCCTGCCTTTAAGGGCCTATTAGAGACCTAGATTGGACACTGTCTATCCTAGACCATTTAAAAACTACTTTGACATCAAGTGCGTGATAATTTATTCCTCCAAAGCCATTACGTCGTCGTCTCTGCAGGTGATGTAACAGCAGGAGATTAGCCTGGGTTAATTTCCCAGGTCACCGTAATGCAGACATATGACACAATGTGAGTCTGGGTAGTGTTGTGTGGTGCGGCCTGCACCACTTTGTTATGTGTTACCATATACAGAGCTAGAGCTGTGTAGGAACACTAGACTATTTTACCTGTAGGCTATAGGTGACCAACCAAGCAGGCTACAGATCCACTGTTAATGGACATCCCAGGTCATACAGCTGCACAACAGAGCAGAAACAAACAACTGCATTTTAATATCCCATTTTTGGTACATGTGTAACGGTGGCCAGCAGGTAGCTGTGCGGTGTTAATCCTCACTCGCCGACACCTCATAGGACGCTCTGGCGACGCAGGCCAGAGCCCATGGGTTTTTGGCCTGCCTTGTAGGAGCGTCCGCTCTCTGCGTGGGAGATCGGGGTTCTATTCCCCGAGGAGGATGGACGATCTCCGTCACACATGGTATTAGGGAACAACACAGAACAACGAACCCCATGCCGTTACAGTACGTACATTATGTGTTATGAATACTGATGTTCTAGCTTGCTTATAAATAGTATTTTATACTCCAGTCAATACCCCTTGATGTGACACCCTAGAATACAAACTGTACCCTAAATGTCTGCTAAACAAACTCCTTGACTTTTCTAGACCCTGTATGTTCCACCGTAATCCTTTTTAGGGATTTCTCAGGGTGAGAGAATAAAATGAGAAGACCTTATGGATACTTCAGTGTTGTTTAAATGCACCCCTGTAGTCACACACCAAATCTCCTTTCTTTCAGCAGCATGATAACAGTGCTTGCAGAAGGAGGTTTAGCCCGAGGAGGGGGGTGGGGTTAGCAGATGAGAGAGGGGGAGAGAGAGAGAGAGAGAGAGAGAGAGAGAGAGAGAGAGAGAGAGAGAGAGAGAGAGACAGAGAGACAGATTGGAAGAGAAGGCAGGCATTCCCCACTGTCTGCGCTGGTTGTTTTCATGCAGGGTAAATGTGAGAGATGAATAATTCATGCCCATTGGGAGCTGAATATATGTGGGAGTGAGGACGCATGTTGATGAGACAGTGAGAGGAGGGCACCCCCCTGATAATGTATCTCTCACCTGCTGACTGCCAACTCACAATACCTTTCTATAGGTCTATGAGGAGTGGTGATTAGTGGATGGTGCATTAACTGCATATATATATATATATATATATATACACACACATACACAGTGTATTGTTATTCTGTACATAAATAAAGTGGCAACAAGAATCCATTGCAGGATTATCTCAATGGTGAATAATCTCTGCAGGCTCACGCTTTGTTTCCACACTGGGGTAGGGAGCAAGGCACACTTGTGGTTCTTCTGACTTTTTTCCAGCATGTATGTGCGCTTTTTTTTGCATTGCATGTGCCGGTGAGCCCTTCCAAACTCCTCATTGCACCTGCAACGCCCCACAGTATGTACAAATTATCTAAATGTACATCTAATTTGTAGACAGTTTTCTACATTTTAGTTCATGATTGTGGTGTGCCCAGGTATGTGCCTGGAGCCGTGTTGCGTTACCCTAGCGGCCTGTTAGCTAATTAGGAAGCATTCTGCTTTCTGTGTGTATAGAATATAATAATCTAATAAAATCTAATAAAATCATGTAATTATAAAGCTCTTTATAAAAAAACACAAACTGTACCAAAGTGCTGTATAATTACAATAAAACAATACAATAATTGTAAAAGACTTAAAAATGTAATTAAATTACAATAAAATAAAGAGATACATTTTTATTTTTTTTGATATGTGTTTACTTAATAATATTCCAAATGCTTCACTAAACAAATACATCTTGAGACATGGTTTTAAACATATAAAACAGATGTTGAAGCTCCAACAGACAAAGGTAAACCAACTTTGGTGAAGCAACAGAGAATACACAATCTCTTTCACCCTAGAACCGTGATCGATGAACATCAAGAAGCAAATTATTATTCAGAGATTATTAAAATTTTCAAGAGGTTAGATCCAAATTGTGTGAAACTTTAGAAACATACAAAATCTTATATATATTGCACTAAATTAACATTATACACTAAAAGGCCTACTGTATGACAAAGTAGAAAATTGCATGTATGGAATTAAATTGGTGGCATTGCCAGCTATCTACACACATAAGGCTAGATTTTCAATAGATATTACCACCATGCTATGATCAAATTGATTATATATATATATATATATATATATACACACACACACACACACACAAATAATGATATAATCTTTTTTGAAGCTATCTTTGAGTTATTGAGTACAGTTAATTTCACTAATGATTCCTGCCTACTCTATTTACCCATTTGCAATTCAGAGGTTTAACTGTACTTTGTAACTGTATGTTTAAATACGCTAAACTCCATGTACGGTGGCAAGGTTGCAATATTCTCAAGAGGGAACTATTTTGGCATTCCTTGACTTCAGATAAGAAAATAAATCCATTTCAAAATGTTCTTTTCATCTTGTTTTGATCTAATTATCTCAGCTGGACTCTCCCACATGGTGGTCAGGACACATTCCTAAATATGAAGCTGCAACATGCAGTGGGAAAAGCAAGTTGTACTGATTTCATGTTTGTTCAGTTAACTAAATCAAGTAAGCAATAAAATGCACCGCTATACATGTTTTAAATCCCATTAAATCACAAAATTATTTACTTTTTAAATAATATATTTATCCAAGTATCCCATATGCAGCCTACAACTTTTCTCAGACGATATGTCCTCATTTACTGTTATTTAGCAAACACTTTTATCCAACAGACTTACAATCACACATTTCTCAATTCTAGGTCATACATCAGTTCTTTTAAGCAACCAACATTATCTTAGAATATCAACAGAAGAACTTCATTAGAGCTAACATAAATTATATATTATCATGCCATAAAATTCCAATAAATGTTATGGAGGAGTGTATGGTAGGTCAAGATACCAATGTGTATTCTGAATAGATGGGTTGTAAAAAAAAATTCTATTGCAGAAGATGTAGCAGTGATTCTGTCCTGACTGTCGCAGGAAGATCGTCCAACATCAATATGCAAGCTACTGTAAGGATACAACTGGAAACGTCTATTTGGTGAAGCAACATTTTCTTTTTTGTGGAGTGCTTCCAGACTGACTAGCAAACACTGGTTAAAGGTTAGAAGTGCCTAATAATGCTTTTTTATGATTTATAGTTTGTGATTTCACAAAACACACAAATTAATCATGAAGAAGGCATCAGCTGTCCTGCCCAACAGGTGAGATGAGAGACATTGGGTTTGTCCACACCAGAGACTTTATATACTTCCCTGCAATTATCTTTGTGTAATTCACAAACAAAGTAAAAGTGGTACAAAGTACAAAGGGGGCTTGTAATTTCATGTTCTGTATAAATAAAGTTTACTTTCCATGACCAAGTGGATGTGCTTGAACAAGGAATAGAACAGCAAGGGGCCCGGGCCCATGCAGTTCCTTAAACTTTAAAACTAATATTTCAACACAGTAATTTTTGCAGCGTTAAAGTAACACTTAAAAAGTTTAATTAAACTCTTAATAGAGTATAAATGTACTCACTTACACTGTATAGTGGTATTTACATTACATTGCCCTCAGTGTTCTGTCTTCTGACTGGAGGCAGGGGGATGGAGGAGTGGTTTGGGGCCCCAGGGTTTTGGTTCCTTAGGGCGGGCGGGGGCGGGGCCTTGGATATTTGGGCTCGGTTCTCTATTTCTCTTCATGCTCGT
>JAODTR010096842.1:0-13524 GCA_025399935.1 Amblyopsis rosae | reverse complement strand
TACTTGAACTCCTTCACTTGGGGTAAGGACTCATTCCCTACCCGGAGTAGGCACTCCATCGGTTTCCTGCTGAGAACTGACTTGAACATTAAATGTTATCAGTAAAAGAGATACAGTATGACTAACTGATACAAGGCACCTTGGCCTCTTATTTATTTATATAGTTATTTTACCCAATGTCATTTGTCAGTGATAGTGACAGTGTAGATGTGAGAATAGATTGTCTTTGATAAACTAGTAGTGTTTTAACACTGACTATACATGAATATTAACATATTTATTGGAATATTACAGCAATGCACAATTATGTATAGCAAGAGGCGTTAATGTAAAGGCATGGACATGCTTAATGATCCCACTTTACAGAGGGAAAACTTTGAAACTATTCTCACCCTCTTACTATAGTAATAATAAACAAATTAAGTATACTATAGCATCATCCACAGCCAGAAAAACAGATTCAAAAAGGCACAGGTGTCCATGCTAGTGTGAACACTCCTTACTAAAATGCTAGTTTATAGTGGCTCTGCTAATTAGTGAGAGTTGTTTGAAATGTGAAAACAAAGTTGGTCTGTTGTGAATTTTAGGTTGGGTGGTTTTATGGTGTGCATCATGTCATTTGTTAGCGTGATTAAAAGTGTAGATTCTGTTTTTCAGGTTAGCACAATTGATGATATGGTGCGTAATGTTTTGGCAGTATATCATTATCCTATTACCCTTATCTTCCCTGAGTAGTAAGGGTACATGTTTTGTTTGTATGAATAGTATATGATCATGCTTATGTGTAACCATGGCTTTGCAGCCATCTTACCATACGCCAAAACATGTTCTTGCCATTTTGCAGAGCTTCAAGATAATCAGGTATACAAACAAATAATATCCCTTTGTATTTTTATTTTTTTTAATCTTGTGAAACATAAAAGGTAAAAAAGAAAAGAAAATGAGTTGTCAGTTGTACAGTTGTCATTTAAAACAGCTAATAATGTAATGTTATAACAACTCTGATTGATTAGGGTTTCCTGGTTTAATGTAAACAATAATGCTGTAGACCTAATATTATTGCCAGAAAGGCAGACAGAATTCATGCTTAACACCCACTTGATAATAACCATTACTTTAGTTCAGAAATAGTCTGAGTAGGCCCTGTAAACAACAGAGTAAAATTTTCTATTAAAGAAAAAGTCTACAGTTTAATTTTAGTCTAAAACAGTGTGCAATTGTTTACAGCCTTCCTCCAGGGCTAGATTTAACATATATATTGCAAGAATCAGTTTATGTCTTCAAACTAAAGGTCTCCATTTCAGCATAAAATAAACTATTTTAATTGTTAACATTTTCAGAATGAACATACCAATTAATTCAACTGACAAAGGACTGTTTAGAATAGTGTGCCACTGATATACATGACAATGTAGCCTATGCAGTATTCAGTTGAATAGGTATTCAGTATAAAGTTGGTTACTGAATACAAACGGATAGATTGTCATTTCTAGTATTCAGCAAAGCCACTCTGATCACTGATGAATATTAATAAAATGGTATAGTCTCCTTAAACTTTTAATCTCTTGGTGTCTTTGACCCATATAATAGCGCTCCAGATGAGCCAACCTACAGTATGTCTACTCTATGCATGTATGGACTATGACTATATCAAAAAAGTTAACTTCCTGTTTGAAAACGTTGCGATCAGTTTCATCCAATATTCATAAAATATTTATGTTTAGCATTGTTTTTTACCGGTAATAGTAACAAAAAAATGATGGAGATAATCTGATAATGTGTTGTTTACGTTCGTCACCGCGGTGATGTATCGGAGGCGGGCCTCGTGTGACGTTTATATCAGGATGAACCAACCACTGTACTTACTGGCCTGACGTCACGTTTAAAGAGATAACAACCGTTGCTAAAACTAAGGAACAGCAAGGGGAAAGGATGCCTCGAAATCAACGTCTATTTTCAAGATAACAATAGAATATCTTTCGAAGTTTGTTGATTATGCGTTGCTAAAGGTGAAGTGATGATAGTAATATAATAATAATAGCAAAACACGCCGGTCAGAAAGCCACTTTTGGAAGCGTTTTACAATCAGTACAGTACCGCGACTGACAGTTCCCACTCGGAACGGGATGGTCTCCAACTGTGGGGTGAGTGAATACAGAACCTTTGCTGCAGAGAACCTTGTTCACGTGTGGTAGGCTAGCTAGACTACAAACTGTTATGGGACCCAACCCATTGTGATATTGTTGAATTTATCTGGAACTAGAACAACTTTTTTCATACTGAACACCTCCATTATTTAAGAGATGTTTGTGTTTGAGCTTGCTCTCCGCCCTTCACTAGTGTCACAGTGAGCGCACCACGCAAGCTTGGCTTGCCCGCTCCTCCTGTTACAAACCAACGTACCTGGCACTAGTGGTTATCTAATCGCGTGTATTGTGAAACTACTATATTCCACTAAGCCTATATGTATCCATCAAATCGTCTTGGAAATCAAAATAGTAGTGGGAAATGGTCAGAAAAAAATGCACCGTTTGTGGCTATAAGTGTACGGCTTACCGTAAGTGTCACCCCATCTCTCTCATCCTGTAATTAATCCCTCCGTATTCAGTGAGACCATCAACCAGCCTACTAAATGTCTCTTTGTTTCCATTGTTACAGATTGACGTCAACAGTTTGGTTACAGGGATGACACTGTTTTCAGTCTTTTACTTTCAGGCCTTTTACTGAAGTTGACATAATAATAATAATAATAATCCCATTGGCTGCTGAATGTTTTTTGTTTTTTTATCTCTACCAAACCATTAATTCCTGTAGAATATTTTTGCTGCTCCCAGCTTGACCTATAAAAAGCTTTGGTGTTTGAGCAGATTGGAATGCTTCAGAGTGTTGAGTGACCTGCAGAGGTCATAAGAGTCTGCTATATTTACAATTTCTGTAACTTGATCTGTGGAATTTCAGATGGCTCTGCTCATACAATTCCTCCCTGGCTCCCCTCACACTCTGGGGCCACAGCCACCTCGGTAGCACTTTCTGTTTATTGGCCCAAACGCTCAAAACAACAAGGGTGAGACTCATATCTGCCAATTCAACAGCCACTCTTCTTTTCTTCTTTTAGGTAGGCTACTTGGTTGTCAGTTCCCTGTTTGTTGTGTGGGGTTTACATTGTGTAAAGGTTTAGGCTTCACCTTCCCAGAACCATGATGATGGAGTGTAGAGGATTAGCATGTCGAAATGTTCTAGATCTTTCTAGACAGAGTTGAAGAAAATAGATCCCGTTTCAGAACTGAGTTACGGCATGTTGCTGGATTGTATTGGAACTTGCTATTGGAAAGCAAGCAACAATATGATTGCTGTATAGATAGCATGATGTGAAACAAGTGCTGCCGTGTGTTTTCTTCATAATGAAGCCTCTAACTAAAGGGAAAGGATGCATCATTCTTTTTAAATTGTTGTACATAAAATCCAGTGAACCTGTTTACTTGTGGTCAGTACAGTCATTTGGCTTCATTTCTATTTAAGGTTATTGGCTGTAAAGTGAGACAGGTTGGTTATGAAATGCATTGCCACATTAGACAGTTGGTTTAGTGTTGTTCTAGTCCATGTGCTATTTTGATTAGCATACTTTTAGAAAACACTCTACTTTAGTGGATGAAAGCATCTGTATGTTGTTGTTCAGTCTGTTGAAATGCATTATGTGGGTAGTGTCATGTTTGTTTTATGTCTCATATAACGTGTGTTTCCCCAGTAGACCAGTGACTTAACTTCTGATACTGTGGGGTAGGATGAGCTGCCCCAATGACATTGATGTCTGCGGGGACTAATACAGCCACCCATACAACAGGTAAGAACTAGCAGAGCTTTCTACATGACATACGCGCACACACACACTCACTCACTCTTATGTGAACAATAATAATATCAATAATAATATTTTAATTATATGTCAGCCATAGAGTGACTATGCATGACATCTGCTGCATCAGTGTTTAGATGGAATGCATTACTTTATGGTTGATGCCTGATTTAATGTACAGGTTGCTGTGAACAAGCTGGTTTCTGTGCCCAGAACCTCTGTATCTCAAAATTGATAACTGTTTAAAATGGAACAGAGCTCTAACTTAGCATGGAATTGCCTCAATGAATAAAGAATTAAGAAACTTACCCTATGTGCAGAGGCTGAAAATGTTATATAAGGCAATTATTGTAGCTCACAGCCAGTCTCAGTATAGACTGCCTGTTATGTATCTCTTATTTGAGTCTGCAATTTGTTTGTTGATATAAATGCAACTCTTCATCTCTTATTTTGTTGTGTAGAATATTTGTTCTGTTGTTCTAAATTGGTCTAAAGGGCTTTATTCAAGTAGACAATGAAAAGCCAGCTAGTAGCATACTTGATGTACAAGTGGCCTTTGCAGTGGTGTCTTAATATCCTAATCTTGCTCATTGTTGTAGGTACAGCATGTAGAAAAATTGGCAATTGGAGGGGTGCATAAGATATTTTCGATAGTCTAGCATTTCATTCAGTTGTGCCACAAAGCAGTCAAGATTAAGGCAGTCCAGCTAATTAAGATATTGGTCTGAAGCATACCTTGTAACTGCCTTGAAGACCAGACCAAACCAAGCTCAGTTTAATCTGTTCTGAACACTGTTTAGGTCTGCCAGTTTTAAGCACTATTCCCTTCAGACAGAATGCCATGTCTATTAATTTTGTTTTTTTGCAGCAAATTGATTTGAATGGATTATTTCCCCTGCTACAATCCTGCTAATGGATCCATTCCTGCTAATGTCTTGTTAATCAGAGAGACATTGTGACAAATATAATTTGGTTACACATTCTTTACACAATGCCCTTTCTCAACCAAATGTCCTACTGTATGCTATGCCAGATGCATGCAGGTTACTCTGCCAGAATGTTATCATTGTTGTATGCCAGTATTCGCCCTCTGACATATCTGCTCAAATTTGACAAAAAAAAACATAGTGTCCTAAATATATTTGTGTTTTAACTATTAATTTGACAATTAGACATGCCCTATTAAGACACGAATGCGTTGCCTGAGCTATTATGAGTAACTACCACTTTACAATATAGTGCAGGACTCAGACTATGCATGCTGATGCTATATTCTTCATGCAATGTCACCCCTGGGTTTTGGTGGCGTTGACAGCCTGCGTCATCACACACTCTCTTAACCACGCTTAGATCAGTAGAAAACACTTGAGACTGTCAGGCTGTGGTCTCTGTTAGGCCTGGAGGATACAGGAGAATAAATGGTACTGCAAGAGCTGTGACTCACTGATTTGATGAAAATCATGAAAGTCCAAAATGCACTTTCTCAGACACAGATGTTCCTTGCAACCACTGTGCAAAGAAATAATACATTTGATCATTACTTTCTGACAAAGCTGTGCAAACTATTGATGTTTGTGAGTTTATTAGATGCTATTTTTTAGTCTAATAATTTGGACCAGGTCATTTAAGAGCACCCATTTAGCTCTGACAGCCATAATGCTGTAATCCCTGTAGAATATGCTCTGCTGCTACATATGGCTGCTACATTAAAGCCTTTATGCGTTGGTAGAAAGCAAACAAATGCGGCTTGTTTCCACAGTATCTATGGTAACTACCAGTTAGCACGTCCTCAAGGGAGACTGTAAATGCAGAGTAGCCATGTGTGTGTGTGTAAGCCCAAGGGTAGTGTTTGCGCATGTGTTGTTTCCGTGGAGACAACTCCCCTTACTTGACAAATGTGTAGTTGCTATCATCTTATCCGTCCTTAATGCCCATGTTATGTGTGTTGTGTCCTCCCACGGGCATACTGTAACTTCTCTGTTTGCACTTAGTGGCTCACCCACCAGGCTAGCCCAAGCTTGTTTCAGTAAGCCATGCTCTAGGTCTCTACAAAAGGACTGTGGATGTACAGCCTGTGGCAGAGTTTGGGTAGTGTATTTGGAGTGTAGTAAAGTGGTCAAGCTGATTTATTTTCTATTGGTCGAGAAGAGACCTGGCCCAGGCAGCAGAAGCTGGAAAGCATTCCGGGTGCAATAAGTTGGGTTACAGGCCTGGTTGCAAAAGGATTTGGCTAAACTACAGCTTTACAGTGTTGCATTAGGCCTAACCTAACTTTGGTACAGTAGGCCTACCGTACAGACTTGTACTTGTTATACATACATACATACATACATACATACATACATACATACATACATACATACATACTGTACTGTAATAGCCTACAGTTCCCACTGTGCATCTATGCTGAGACCATCCTACCTTGCCTAGCCAGGGAGTCAGTCTGAGTTTGTGTTTATGTTTTTAGCATGGGTAGTTTAGCTGTAGTCCATTCCACTGCCATAGTACTGTGGCCTGTGTTTGTGTGCTTTGGTCAGTCTCCAACACGCTGTTTGCCTGCCTACTCCAAATCCATATCATGAATATTTGATAAGCCTCTGAAGGGAGGGAGGGAGGGAGAGGGAGAGAGAGAGAGGGTTGGAGGGAGGGAGGGAGGGAGAGAGAGAGAGAGAGAGAGAGAGAGAGAGAGAGGCTTCTTTACGCCAAACAAAGTAAATAAATGCAGAAGTAGAGATGGAGAGATGTAGAGAGAGGGAGAGATAGAGAAGGAGATGTTAAAGAAATCTGAGCTTCCCCCACTGAACTCCACACGGATCAACAACACCAGATACTTTTATTTATTCAGATGCAGTGCTGCCTCGTGAACCGGAGCCTGATCGCATCAGCTGCACAGTAACACAGTAACTGCCTGCATGCTGTACGTGGCCTATGCTACACGCCAACCGTCATCTGGACATTCATAATCACAAGGCACATACAAACACATCATAGCGAGTTACTGGTGGGGACACAAAGTCTTGTGTACAGTAGGCCTATCGGAAATTTAATATTGTGTCAGTTTCCAAAAATATCCACGGTGGTAAGTCAGGTCATTTTTCATGATATGATCATCCTGCCAAGACAGCGAACAAGGGAAATATTAGGAATATGACAAATTATTTTGTAAGAGGAACATTTATTAGGAATAATGTTCAGTTCCACCTGGTAGCTGTGCGATATTTTTCAGTGTGACAAAATCCATGTCAATCCTAGTGACATGATTTAGCAGCCGAGGCCATTCCTGTCAGGCGAAGCAGCCAGTCATGTTTACCACCATGTGTGATTATCATTTCAGTTGAGTCAGAATGACAAATGCTTGTAATCCTATTTTATTTCTGATGGAAGTGATTACTGAGCCCTCTGTCTCCCCCTGCAGTCGATGCGGCCTTCCAGCGCCTCCGTCCCTGTGGCTGAGTCCCCAGTAGCAGCAGCAGAAGCATCATCATCGGCAGCATGTCCCGCGTCTCCTCCACCGCCAAGCGCTACGGCGGCTCCTCCTACGTCAGCCACTACAGCTCATACGGCTCCTCCCTGACGCCGGGCCTGGGCTCCTATGGCGAGCGAGACAGGCTGTCCTCATACAAGGCTCCCCCCTCCTCCTCCAGTTACTCCTCCTCCTCCAGTTACCTGAGCAGCAGTGCCGCCCGAGCCCGCAACTACAGCACGTCCTCGGAGCCCGACCGCGAGCGGGGCCGTCCTGCGCCGCGCAGTGACCTCCTAGGGAGCGGCGGCACGAGCAGCCGGCGCAGCGAGAGCCTGAGCCGTGCGCCCGTCAAGGGCTACGGCGGCTCGGGTCTGAGCGGCGGCTCGGCCTACTCGGCCTACAACTCTTACTCCTCGTCCTCCTCCTCGGCCAAGCCCAGCTACCTCTCCTCGTTGCCATCGGCAACCTCCGGAGTCTCCCTGAGTCGGCGCAAGTCTGTGTCCCAGAGCGACCTGAGCCGGGACCTGTCGACTCTGGGTCTCACCGACCACCCCTCCCCCACCTCATCCTCCTCGTCCTCCTCGTCCTCCGGCAGCGCCTTGAGGAGCTACCGGAGTCGCGCCAATGATGTGGCTGACTCCTACAGCAGCAGTAGCTCCTGCCGCCCGTGCTACTCAGGCCTGTCCCGCAGCTCCACTCAGGAGGCCCTCTCCAGAAGCTCCGCCCAGGACTTCAGCAGCAGCAGCAGCAGCAGCAGCAACAGAGGGATCGGCTCTTCTTCATGGGAGACGAGCCGCACCGGGCGTTCTAGCTCCCCCAGCAGGGACTCCACGGTAAGAGTCCACACACGTTTAAACACTGGCCCTGTGCCTACTGCTTCTTTAAGAAAGGATATGGCAGCCTGCAATTACTCTGGTGGATAAAGGAGTCACACTGGGCTGCTGTTTTAATTCTAGTATATTCCCTCTGGCATCAGGACCAGCACTAGTTTAGTTAAATGACTGTTTCTTCACCTGGTGGGGGCAGTGTTGTTCATAGTTCCTGGATTAAAAGGTGTATTGTTACATGTCCTATCTCAATCTTTCTGCCTGGCTCTCTCCGTTAGTCAGCTGTTATAGCTGGCTGTTGGCTGTTGTGTGTATCCACGCTATTCTCGTAACGTGGATATGTTAGTGTGGACACAAGCCCCCCTCTAGCATGACTGTTGTGATCAGCCAGGTCTGTGAGTGAGCAACAGCATAGCATCCTCTTTGAGGTCATTGCTAAAGACCTGAGTGAAGTGATCACGTGCCTATATAAGTACTGCCTTCCAAAAGGGATAGTAGGTCCTCAGAACAGATGGCACTGTAGGGATATATTTTAAGTGGCATATATAATTATTATTATAATATAATTAATCAGGAAGATTGTACTAAAGACGATATTGATCACAAGACATGTTGAAATGACATTTTCATCAGAAGTCATCAAAAAGTGTAACCAGTCAATGCCAGTAGCCTGGATGCAGTTCTTGTAAGTGCCACACCATCTAGCTAAAATGAAAGAAATGCAGTCCAATGGTTCCAATGGTTAAGAATAATTACAGGAGCCAAACTATAAATCACGATTAAAATTGTCTTAAATGCAATACAATTTTATTACAATTAATTTGTAGTCAGGTCCTCACTTTCCTATTGAACCGAGTGGTCAGGTTCTTTAACTGAGCAACACCAGTTAGAGTATTCTGCTTCTTAATTATCCCAGGTCGCTGCAGTCAAGTATAAAAAAACACTACCCCAGGCTTGGCATTTGGTTTTATAATGCTGCATAGACTGCAGTAATACTGTAAGTACAGTCTGTATATGAAAGTTACACTCTCAGAGGTATTTTATGTGTAAACCAATAATGAGATCGTGTGAACCTTGAGGGGTGTTCGCTGTGGGCATTTCTGTAGGAAGTTTGCATACAGTATAAGACCTGTTAGTAGCGTTGATATGGGATGATATTGCTAATGTATCTTTACATCGTAAGATATCAATATACATTAGCAATAGGCGTAGTATTTAGAATTTGTATTTGGCATGTGGTGTCTGTTGTGATCACCAGCATGTGTGCTCACAGTCCACGCAAACAGCACAGCGTGACTAATCTTGAATAGGCTAGTAGATGATGAAGGGAGCTGTCATGCAAAAGTGTGTGTCCCCGCCAGCCCACCCCAGCTTTTGTGGCCTACTGGCCCTCTCATTCAATGCATTATTGGAGGCCAGGATAGACTAGCTATAAGGTAGTGTATAAGGTAGTCCACTCTCAACCAAAGGTACTTGGTATTTCTGGCCATGACCCTGCAAAAAAAATCCAGCATAAACCAGCATGAATTCTGTGCTGGTCCAGGCCGGTTCATACTGGTTAGTGCTGTTCCAGTATGTTATTCAAGCATTCACTTGACTGAATGTCAGAATCTGATTTTTGTACAGTATTGCCAAGTAAATTTGCACATGTATACAATGGTGACGCATTGATTAGTAATTACCTAGTCTAACCACGTTAGACTAGGTCCTAGGCAAAAAAGTGACATGCCTAAATAATAATCTTCAGATTTATATGATGTCGTTTTTAACTGAATTTCACGAAACATATTTGGTCGGAGGATTACTGTTAACCATTATAAGGTGGTCTGGAAGTCTCCTTGAAATGCACCATTTCCTTCAGATTTTTTCCTGGTAGAACGTGAATGGATGGATCACTCATGCTGTGTGACGTAGGAACGCTCTAGGCAGTGTCTGACTGACGTTTGTTGTAGACCTACAGTACTTTACCCGGTGGAGGGGCGGTGCATCAGCTTCAATGTAAATCGGAATGGGCCATAACCTACTGGATGCACGCACCAATGAATAATACAATGATTCAGTTTTGAAGCCGCCTTTTGTCGTATAGGTTCCGAAGTCGTATTTTTTATATAATCAGTAAAAATATCGTTCTCTCTGCCGTGATTATACTGTAGCCCAGTGGCCTATCAACGCAGCGCCACAGGTCGGTATTGTATCTAATGCAGAATTTTTAAATGGACGAATACGGACAATTGAAGCCTGAGCATACCATGATGAACTGAGTGATCGGATAATACTTGACCTAGCTATCGATAGAAAAATTACTATAGCAAAGGAGTATAGACAAACCGGGCGCCTTTTTAAACTCGAACCAGCAACCGGGTTCATTCCTTTATTTCTGCAAGCATGCCGAGCCTGCGACAGTCGTACACGGTGACAGTACCTGAGGACCCTCCGGCCGCGGCGTTCCCGTTCCTCAAACAGGAGATGCGGAGGAAAGGCAGTATGTCTGGCTCTGTGCTGGTTTCAACTTTTGTTGGACTTCTCATAAACCAAGCCAAGGTAACAGCACGTTACGTTCGGTATTCTTTTCGGTGGCAGTGACGACGTCTTTTAGCCTACATTCTGAGATTTAACGAAGGAGAAATGTTATGTTTACCGCCTCTGAACTGTGTCTGTTTGGAGTTTGACGTTGAAACGAGCCAAAGCGGTAAGCACCTCAGAATAAATCAGTGTAGGCTACTGCGCTGTATGCTTTTATATAGTTATATGGCTGTGTATGGCTACAGTGGGCATCCACTGTCATGTCACAAGTTATATAACCGCGATTTACTCTCGTAAGCAAACACTACACGGACCATCAGACTCGGTTATAACTTATTGTATAGGAAAAGTTAAATAATTAGAAACCTATTGCTAAATAATTTTAAAATGCGTATCTAAGGGGTAAGGTTGATTGGCCACTACTAGACCATAACACTTTGGCGAAAATGTCTGTGTGCATGATGTGCATAACTCATTGACCACTGAAGGAAGATGACGCTTCAGAGTAGACTGTGACTCAAGGTACACACGCCAATGTGGTTAGAATAGAAACCTCGGATGCTATTCTGAGAGAGGAAAATGTTGTGCATACATCTCTTAATTACACCCCATGTAGGTAATTTAATCTTTCAGCATTATTGCAAATATTAGGCTACTATGAAGGGATTGCGTTTTGTATTACTCCTAGGGTGTACTCTGTGGTAAGATTGGAATGTTATGTACGATGTACAAGTATTGAAATTCCACCATTGTATGCAGTAGAGAACAGTGCGCATGCTACGGTTAGCTTTCTATACCTCCACTCCTCTTATTTATCTTCTCTGGAGTCTCATCTATGGTTAACACAGGCATGCATATGTTCGGTTCCTGCACAGTAGTGTAGTTGGCCATTACCCAGAGAGAGCACTATGAGTTTAGGAAATATGTTTTATCAAGAAGCAGTCTACCAATCAGGAAATCACAAAATCTGTATTAAAAATCCTTTAAATTATAAAATGTATTTCTCTACTTACTACAGAATTGTGTTAGTACATAATGATATCTTATATTTAATCAAAGTGCAATATCACTGAGAGACTAACAATACTACATTACCAGCCAATGTGCCTGGATAATAGTCACCATTTGACTAAGCGTTTGCAAGATGGTTTCTAGCTGTGGTGTGATTTATTTATTTTTTGTTCCCTCTCGCTCTCTTCTCATTGGAGGTTGCCCTTTTGTTGTGTGAAAACTGACTAGAGGGAGTGTGAAGAAAAGTGCCGTTGCATAAGAAGCATCTTATTTTGCTTTGCCATGCTGTTCTTGGTAGATGTTATTTTAACAACATTAGATACTCCCATTGGGATAGCCTGGTTCCATAGTAGCCATATTAAGTAGAATTGTTATAAAGCATGTGCAAGAGTAGGCTGACCAGCTGATGATCAGATACACATAATATATTTTATAAATATTTTGTAAATGTATTAAAGGCGGAGTCCAGTGTTCCCTCTGGGGAAAAAGTTTGTTGTGGGGGGAAAAAGGTAAGTGGGGTTCCCTAGGCGTCCCTCTATTTTTGGGGGGTCCACAGACCTTAAAGTAAATATGTATAGGTAGCCTACTAAAAACTTTGGTATTGTGATATTTTTTTCAGGGATAAACTTAAAATAATCTGAAATATAGTTTCATCACCCAGAAATTACCTATTATTATTATTATTATTATTATTATTATTATTATACATTAAATAATGTATAATTTGTGTTTTGATGTAATTTGTAAGAGTAGTATGTTTAACACCACTGGTGCACTAGTCATAACTTTAAGTTCTACGTCGGACGTAGTCTCGCAGAGCCAGCCTTTACATATGTAAAGTCTGGGACACGGCGCCCGCTGGCTAACTGCGTCAGTACCCGCCTACTTGACAAGCGAGGTATTTTGATTGACATGCACAATGACCAACTACGCAACTCAATGACCAAGTCAGGCGTTAGACTTGCAATGAGGAAAACTAAAGAACAGGACTGTTTACAGGTCTTGTAAATCTGTACAATTTGTACTAGTCTACAGTTACTGATTAAAATAAATGTGTAATTTTAAATATGTATATTAAGCACTGCGCTATCGTTGCACCGGAAATTACAGAGACATACTTGTCAGTGACAATGTGAACTTACTTCCCCAAAGTCCGAGAGTCCCGCGACAAGCTTACAGGGGTATATATATCAAACAGAGTTGCCTATGTGACGACGTGCTAATGAACGAAGAGGCTGAGACCACGTCGGATGTGGCGTTACACTCAGGCGTACAACCAGTTGCTGCACTCGGCTCCTGGAGCGTTAGCCAAAGCATACTGTATAGGCCAGGGGTTCCAAAACCTTTCCACGCCAAGGCCCCCCAAATAGTATCATCTTCTGGCCAGGGCCCCCCTTTGCGTAACGTTTTTTAAAACCTGTTGCCATTTCCTTACTTTTATTTAATGCAATAAAGAGTCATTTTATATTTCAAATATTTTATCATTACATTGGGTTCAACATTACTGTTTTCTTTTCTAAAGTTGTATATACAATGTTTCAGTTGATGGCTTGAGCGCGTACAGTTTCCAGGTCAACACTGACAATTTGTGATTAATGATATCTTTTTCAAAATTCTGTTTTATAATAATTACTTATCTATAATAATTTTAGCAGCCCGCACTTTGAAAGCCACTGCTTTAGGCTGCTAACCCTGCGTTCACATACTAACAGTTTTCTGTGTTGATTAAAGGATGAGTATGTAATTTGCTTCAGAATCACATTTAGTAGTATTTCTTGAAATTCTCTTTACACCCCAATAGCAATGACAAAATTAAATGCTCTAACAATACGATTAGAAATATCCGT
>JAODTR010096831.1:0-13525 GCA_025399935.1 Amblyopsis rosae | reverse complement strand
TCTATCTATCTATCTATCTATCTATCTATCTATCTATCTATCTATCTATCTATCTATCTATCTATCTATCTATCTACAACGCTTGTAGTTGTGTTTTTGTATTATGTTGTATACAGCCATCTGCTTACATGTGTATCAGTAACACAAATATAAACATGCTTACATCCTATGGGAAGTTGTTTTTAATGTCAGTGAAAGCAAACGTATTGAGTTTGCCAGTTTGGCATACATCCATACATTCTGTTCGATGTATGGTCCCAGGCGTGCGACTGTGTACTCTGCAACTCTCTTTCAAGTACTGTACCTTTGGAAGTCGACTGTTTGGAAAAGGCTGCTATGCATTCGACCGGCGCTGGGACCAGGTGCGATGTGTGTTGACCGCCATGATGGACAAGCACGTCAACTCTCAGATGTGGAAGTAAGTCTCATTAACCCTTCTGGCCAGTGGCGTCAATGCATTGGTGGCAATTGTGAAAACACACTGGTGTGAAATGTCTTCAAACCATAGAAGTACATTTATCGTCACTAGTTGTACACCATGTATCAGTTATTATCAAAACAGTTGGTCATCTGCTGGTGTATGTTCCCTAATAACAGTCAACATGAAATGCCATGGCTGTGCTTTTTCTCCTGGATGATTATATTCAATCCTTCGGGGGTAATGCTTCTGGTCAAGGTGATCAACTGTCAGCCAGAAGGTCATTGGCTTGATCCCCAGCAAGCCCGGCCTTTAAACATCCTTAAGCAAGCTGCCCAACACTCCTTAATGGCTCCTTTTTTAAAGGTGTAGTACGCATTGCTGGAGAGAAAGATAGTTGAATACTTTTTACGTTTTATTTTTGTTCCCTTGAGCATTATAATCTGGGAATATTTACCGTACCGTATTTTCCGGCATATAAAACGACTTTTTAACCCAGGAAAATCTTCTCAAAAATCGGGGGTTGTCTTATACGCCGGGTGTCGTCTTATAGGGCGGTGCTGAAAACTTCCGAGCCGGACAGGAGAATCTGCGGTCGCCGCATACTGTGGGGGGAGCTCAAAAACGGCCGCGGCCGCATCCCCGTCGTATGCGGCGACCGTTTGAAAGCAGCAAGGGCGGCGCTGTACAAGTACGGTAGAAGAAAATCCACTCACCAGGATTCGTGGAAAGAAGTGATTTAACGCGGTCCCGATGACGAGGTGAGGGGGCGCCTCACCGGGAAAGGTGTAAGTGAAGGGCGGAGCAAGCTGCAGGCGTCTGGGACGCCAGGGGTATGGAAGAAATAGAGCGGCGCTGTGCCCAGAAAAACGGCGAGTATATCCCAAACTCAATCCCAAAAGTTAGGGGGTCCTCTTATACGCCGGAAAATACGGTAGTTGTTTTTTTTCTACTATATACATATTGGTAATACACACCTTTTTTTAAATTAACAATTTGGAATACTAGGAAGAATACTAGCTTCATTGCTACAAGAGTTGCAATGCAAGCAGCCAAATAGTTTCGAATCACATTTACTGGGATGGCAAAAGAGACCGCAGCCAGAAACGGAATTGAAAATAAATTGGCAGTTATGGACAGTTTTCATACTTTGGCGGACAACATGGATATTGTATTGACACAATTCAGACTATGTAGGCTTCGTGAGAGCTACATGAAAGGTAATGTTCTGCTGCGTAATGCGTAACGCAGCGCGTCTTGTCATTCCTCAGCAAAATGACCTGCACCTTGATGTTTTAAATAAAGTGTGATATTATTTCACATTGTTTCATTTGAGTATAGATGAGAAGGCAATAGACTCGTTGATATAATCCAACATTGTAGTGATGGGGCTAATTTATCCATGAATGAGGACACATCCTTGGTTATTGTTTTATAACTATAGAAAGGCTCAGTGGTTCTAATCTACAAAGTAGTTTAATTACAGTAGCAACGTACAGTATATGAGAGCTCGGCTGCACCTGCAGCAGATTGGGTGGGTGTGTGTGTGGGCGGGCCGCGGTTCTGTCTTCCGGAACCGCGACACGAAACCATGGATGTTTGTATCGCGATTCGGTCTCTGTTTCAGAACCGTTACACCCTTTCAACATACAAACAAATGCACCTCTCTCTACAGTGCTATCTCAGAAACAACGCCCCCCATTCCTTGGCATTGGACACGCATTGCCCAGGCTGGAGTAGTGTTTGTTTTCACATTTCTAGAGGGCTTTGTAAGAACACTGCATTTTGTTTTGTTTGTTGTTGGCTTCTGAATTTGACAAAGTGTGTTCGATTAGAATTGCTTACCTCACTCATACTCAGTTCCCTGCATTCACACCGCTGACAGCTCGCAATGAGGCACGTTCTAATTCACTTTGAATAGAAGAACGTCCCCCTTCTCAGCGCCCCCCCTCCCCTCCCCTCACTCAGCTCCTTGATGCATTTTTCTAATTTGTAGTGGTTGGAGTCAGGCTCAGAGCTGGGGTGCAGTTACACTTACATTGAAATTTGATTGAGATTTTTGACTGCTAATGATGTAACAATGGGGCCGAGAAGTAATTTAGCACGTTACATTTTGCATAGGGATGCTCATAAAAAAAATAATCGAGCATCCCTGCTAATTGTGATTGCTTTTCTCTCCCTGCAGGAAGATCCCTCTGGCCTTGGAGAACTCCTCCTCGTGCTCCACAACACCTGCTCACCGGGCAAGCACAAACTCCCACAGTAGCAGTCCGTCCTCAGGCTTCCTGGGCCCCCACGCTCCCCCGCCCCAGCCCCCCTACAGCCAGTCTTACGAGGGAAAGTCAGCGTTGTCTTACGGGACCACACTCAACACCCGCGAACAGCCGGCCTTTGGCGCCGCGCAGGCCCGACAAGTGTCTTTGTCGCCGCAGATGCCTTCAGCCCACTCCTCGTCCTCCTCGGCCCCCCCGGTGCCCCTCCTCGCCTCGGGCCGGGCGCTCAAGTCCCGCTCCTCCTCCGGCAACGCCTCCGCCAAGTCGTCCTTCAGGCCCAGGGAGACGATCTCCTCCTCGGGCTCTTCCGCGCCGGCCACCCCGTCCTCCCTGGGCGCTGGCTTCAGCTCCGGGAAGAAGAGGAAGAACAGCTTCCTCCTCCCCCCCTCCTCCTCCTCCTCCCATGGCCTCTCCGACTCGTCGTCGTCCTCCTCGTCGTCCTCCTGCTCTTTGGCCGGCGCCAACTCCTCCTCCACGTCCTCCTCCGCCACCTCTATTTTCAAGAAGAACTGTGTGAATGTGGGCAGCTCAGGAAGCAGCTTCCACCACCACCACCACAGCCTGCTGGCAGCAGCCTCTTCCTCCACCACCACCAACACCTCCGCCTCCTCTTCCCACACCGGGGTGCACAGCGTGGGCTTGACCTGCGGTCCCACCGCGAGGACTAACTCCCTCAGCCTGAAGGCCGAGCCCTCCGGGGCCTCCACGGGCGGCTCCACCGGGGGATCCTCGTCGGGGCCCCAGGCGCGAGGCCCCCCCTCGGGCAGCCCCGCCGAGTCCATCAAGCGCATGAGCGTGGTGATGAACAGCAGCGACTCCACCCTCTCCCTGGGGCCCTTCGTGCACCACCACCACCACCACCACCCCCCCTCCTCCTCCGACCACCACCATCACCACCACCACCACCCAGGCTTCAGCCACCACCCCTCCGACGGTCGTCTGGAGGGGAAGAAGCGTAAAAGCTCCCCGGCCTCCAGCGGGGTGAGCAATGCGGGGGGCGGTGGCGGTGGGGGGGTGCTGGGTGCAGGAGTGGGCCCGGGAAGGCCTAAAGTGGCCAAATTGCCCGCCATCAACAACAACATCCATGGGAAACACAGCCGCAGCGTTCCAGGTACCCCAGGGCTGCCCAACAACTCCCACTTACATCAGGTTGGTGCTCAGTGTGCTTCCAGATATGTTTTTCTTTCATACATACGTTTTCTTTTTTTTTTTGGCTTCATAAAGGTCAGCCATTTCAAGCTAAATGTAAGCTAATACACTTTTTGTCAAATTCAACAAATATCTCCTCGCATTTCGCTAGCTTACCGTTCTCTGTGCGTGTTGAAATAAAAAGTCCAATACTTCCACACAGCCCTGGCTCCATAAATGGTAACATAAACAAAGTGTGAGGCGCCGCTGCGGAGGACCGCATCGATTTGAGCTTGAAGTTAGCAAGTCATTAGGGGATATGACATTGTGTGATGCTATTAGTTACGCCACGCCTAGTTTGGTGATTGCATCGTCCTTTCTGCTCCTCTCTCAGCCCAAGGCCCGTCCCTGACAGTGGTTCCTGGGTTCTGCGGGTGAAACCAGCAGGTGGCAAGGGAACAGGACGGGCATTAGCCCCCGGCTGCTTCAGACTGCCAGAGGACTTCTCAATACACATCCTCGCTACTCTCAGCTTCCCATGATCCTCAGGGCGGAGATGATATGGACAGCTCTGTGACGTCTGTGTTGTAGAGGGCGATTCTTTTTATTTTATTATTTTTTTTCTCTCCCATAGCCATGCGTCGATGTGGGGGGGGGGGGTTCTGAGAGGTCTTCCTGTGTGGTTGGGAGGAGGAGCAGCCATTTGGTCGTGTGGTCGCAGGGCCTTCGGAGGTTAAGGGGCTTACGTGAGGAGCCGGCATGACGCAGAGCAACCGGAGAGCCAACAAGCTGATCTCTTCCGTATGTGTGCGTGTGTTTGTGTGTGTGTGTGTGTGCGTGCGCGTGTCGGTGTGTGCGTATGTGTGTGAGAGAGACTAAATCTGATTTTACTGGAAATTCAGACTTACTTACGCCTGATCTCAGAAGCCTTGGAAGAAGAGACCAGCGAAGGGAGCAAAATGTCAGTCCCAACACCTTAAACAATGCTTAGCTTGTTTAGCTTGTTTGTTTTCATTAGTTGATTTCAGTGACGTTTAAGTAACCTCAGGTTACGTGGAGTAGCCAGAGATGAGCTGGTAGAGACCTAGTCAAATAGTTGTTTTTTTGTTACCTACAATAATTATGCAAGTGTTACCTTTTTTCTTTCTTCTTCCAACTTTTTACACTGAAATACATAATGGAGAGGTGGGGGTGTAACTGAGAGCCGAGTTGTGCAAATGTTGATATTTGGCCCTGCTTGTTCCCTGTTAATCAGAGGGAACTATTTGCCATCTCATTAAGTTGTTTGAAGTTCAGACAGGTATTTGACATTTTAATGATTTTCTTTTTCTACAGAGAATTAGTTTTGGGCCTCCAGTGAAAGAAATATGCACCCTAACCGTCTTTGGCTAGATTGTTCATGCCAAACATAACTACTATTCACAGCTTGGCTGTGATGGTTTATATGCCTCAACATAGCACTATGTTGGTGTTCTAAGGTAAGATTAGACACAATAGTTTAACCGGATGTTATACTTGTAGACCTTTGTCAAAATGGAGTCTTAATTCTGGCAATACTTCGCAGTCTTTTGAGATGATGGCTTGGTTCTTTTATTTCTTTTTCTTTTTTAAAGTGGTGGGTTTTTATGTGCGAGATTCATGGAGATGGCTTCACAGGGAACATTAATACTTTTGATAACACCTATTGATTTGTTGAACTTACTGATGTCAGCAAGTTTGGGGAGAGAGTTTTCTTTTATATCTCAGTTAAACCTTTTTCTTTTTGTAGCCTATGTATCAAACAAGTATTGAAGTGTCCCTATTTGGGAATACATATTTTGTTAATGAATTGTACATATTGAAATATGTATTTTTGCACAGGCGTTTTCTTACACATGGATTTTTGGTACAACTTAAAAGTCCTTATTTATTTAAAATAAAAGTCAAAGAACTTGATTATTTGAAGTGGTTCACTGCCAAGTCTGTATAATGCAATATGCCTATAAGTCGAAGCTGAAGCATCTCCTGATTGGTGTACTGGATTAGATTGAAGTGTTGCCACTGTAGCATGTCTGTATAACAGAGGATACCTGTATTTACTTTACAAGGTCTCGTGCTTTTACAATACTGTTTTGTTGCCTATGAGACAACACAAGATCTGTGACCCCACAAGCCTGTGATTCTGAAATGCCCAACAGGCTCCAACTGTGCCCATCGTCTGACCAGTTTTCCTAGCCTTTGAACCCATACTCTTTTGTAGACTATATACTTCAACACATTTCACGATTGAATCAGATATTTCTTTTTATAAGGCTGAAGGGACTTAAGCAATCATCAGTGTAAGGAAGAGCACTTCAAATGGTCCCAACTGCTTCTGTATCATTGGTGCCAAACCAGTAATTTACACAGCTTTTAAAGGAATTTGTTCATGGCTTTTTAAAGAAATATGAAAGTGCCTGAATTAGTTTGACCCCAACTGTTTTGAGGACAGTATTTTTGGAGGGGTTAAGTTTTACTTACTTGAATGTTAAGTGTAGAAAAACCTGCCTATGAATCTGAGCTTGTCAGCTGCCCAGTATCAAACAGTGTTTAGATATCTTTGGGTTTATCAAAGTTTTCCAGAAAAGATTTATGAGCCTAAGCTTGTAGCTATGGTTGACTAAATGTATGTACAACTTTCAATGAAGTGTTTTGTTTACCCTTCAACTCTACATCTCTGACTTGGTTTCCTGTAGATGGAAACGTTGCTACATTTTTATAAGCATTGAGCACCATAGACTTCGAATGTGAATGTGACACCACAGCTTGCTTCTTGGAGGAAATAAACCCACATTCATACTATGTAAAAGCATGTATAAAAAACATTTTTGTATACATTATCCAATCATCTTGATCAGCTGGACTTTATGTATTGGCTGCTATGTATTTCATGAACAAAACAATAGGTTAGAAAATACTTAATATTTAAATAAAAAAAGATTGTATAGTCTATTTGTTTTGTAACGAGTTTCTGTAAATAAAATAATTTATACTATTTATACAAAATCATGTTTCTGTGTGTTTAATGAACTGACAAACATTTCTTAAAGGAAAGTTCAAGAAAACATTTTATTATCTATATACACAATATGAGGACCACTTTTCCCAGACAAACTTAGTTCAGATAATGGGAACAAAGAAGAAATGCATCCATCTGATGATAGAGCATGGTCTCCGGTTACATGTTGATAACTCGTGAGAGCTTCTGGACTCTGTTCAGCAACAAGTCACCCTTTTTGATGGTCTCCTGATACTGCCAGTTCTTGCTGTCAGGTCTGGGGGAGAAGAAAAATTTGCACCTTCAGTGCTCAGTTGTCTTAAGCATGCATTGAACTGGGCGTTTGGTAAAGTTAACTTGCCTGTTAGTTTCCACAATCTCGTTTACTTTGTCGATTTTGCAATGAAGACGACCCGCAGCTATGAATCGAGAAAGTTCTCTGTGGAATTTTAATACAACATTCAAAACAAGGTTAAAGCACTTTTCAATAACCTTCTCCAGTAAAGTTTGAATTGGTGTCTAAAAATTTACTTTTGTAACCACCCACAGTTTTAAATAAATCTACATGACCGACCCAACATTTTCTTTAAACTAGCCACGCTTCTACATTTAACTTCACGTTTCAAACTGTCAAGTCATTTGTGTCAAATTGCATCACTGCCTCAGAAGAACAAAACCGTAAGAGGATGTAATGTCACATGGAGATTAGATCTGTGTAATGGCAAGAATTTGGAGATGCAGAACAGGGGCCACGATTCGATCTATTGCGATTGCGATGCTAATGTGTGGTGCCGCTGCAAACAATGAAACACTGATGGAAATGAGTGTTAAGTTAAATCTGGTAACTAGCATCTTTCCTCTATTTTGAGCTTAATGTATTTTGTACGTGGTTGTTTTTACAAATAAATAGTTTACAATTTAAATAGATTGTGTTTTAGAAAATGTATACACTATCGCGCAACATAATATGATAGTTGTGTGCATTGATATTTTCTTCAACCCCTGATAGAGATGAGGCCCAAGACGTTCTATGGTGCGAGAGACATTTATGTGGACTCACTGGTCAATGAACTCTGTGCTGACACCGAAGGCCTCGGCCATGTAGCCCAAAGTGAGGGAGCGGTAGGACTCCAGCAGCTGACTGTAGGCCTGGATCCTCATCTCCCTCACGTAGTAGCGATAGTGGGGGGCAAACAGCCAGTCCTTCTTCATCTCCTGTTCCACCGTGGCTACGTCACAACAGTGGGAGGGAGCATGGTTATACAGAGATACTGCGGCGGCTCACAAACACAATATACCTTTATTTAGTCCAAGCATTAAAGACAAATTTCAATGTAAAAATGTGATTAACTGCAGCTGGATGCAGATTAATTTAAATATGAAACGCATTTGCATTAAAAATGTCCTCACCCAAAGACTGGAAGAAAACAGAGTAGCGGCACTCGTACAGGGAGAAGAGATACTGGCGAACTGTTGGCAGACTGTGGAGGACCTCCAGGATTTCTGCTCCCTTTATTACCTGGGATGAACACCCAATAAGAAACACATAATTTAATAGTAAAATAGCTAAATCAACCTATTGAAAAATACTCTGCAGTGTGGGGGGTGATTAAAATACAGCAAACCATTTATTTGATGTCAGAATGAAGAGGCTCTCTCATACTCTTAGTCCTCTACATTATCCTTAATTTCAGAACATCCTAATCTCTTTCATTGCAATAAAAACTTTTCTCAGAAACTTGGCAACAGAAGATCTATTTATTGTTAACACCTTCAAAACCAAAGCAAATCACATTGAAATGGCCCACAACACTCTTTTCTCCCCCTTTGTTTTGCTAAACCACTCTGTTCCCCCTAACACCCCCCTGGGGTTTGCCTATTGTGTGGGGCATCAGAACCCAGTTTCCCAAATTAAACTCCATTATCCACATGTTGAGAAGACAGAGACATGCTCCTGTTATGTATCTAGCAAACGTGCATGAGGAACTGAATATCTGCTTCCCAGCACTTATACAGTACTGTAGAGAATACCACCAAGAAGAAGTGTGTGTGTTTATTTGAGACTACTCAGTGACTACAGACTACCTCAAGGGTGAACTATACCGTATATAACAGCTAGAAAATATGCATTATGCAAATTAATATATTGTGTTTAACCATGTTTCAGTTGTGGTCTGAGGTCTCCAGGGGTCTTTCATACCCCTACAAAATAATTATATGTAGGGGTAGGAAATGGTAGTGGCCATAAAGTTAGGAAAAGGAATATAGAATTTCAAGATTATGAAAACAATGTTATGTTTTCATGTTTTTTTGTGCCGTTAAAAGGGCTCCAGGGTCTCAGACCCAAAACAGAACATGTGGTAGGTTAAACAACTTTTTTTGTACAATTTGTAGATTTTTATTATTATTTTTGCTTGGCTGCAGTGGCTGCAAATATAAAGGATGAAAAACACTAATAAATTGTATTTATTTTCAGGGTCATAAGATATGACAAATAATAGAAAAGCAGTGACCACTTTGCACTGATATTCTCTCTCTCTTTCTCTCTCCCCCCTCCCCTCCCTCCCTCCTTCCCTCCCACCTACCTTTTCACGCAGGTCTGGCCTCTTGAGGGCAATCATACAGACATAGACCGTGTATGTGACGAAGGTCTTGTAGTCCATGAGCTCGTACGAGGTGAAGGTGGACACCGTGTCAAGGAAGAGTTCCGCGGCCTGCTTGAAGTCCCGAATGGCCACACAGTACAGCCCCTGGTAAACCTTCAGACGGTTACGCCTGTCCCAGTCACCGCCCTCCTCGATGAGGCTGAAGGGACATTATTGATTGAAATCATGGCATCACACTTAGAAGCAGATTACATAAACACATGATCCTGGCGCTGTATATTGCAGGTACAATACATTGTAAACTATTAACTATTCAATTATTATTATAATCTACACACTGTATAATTTTTTTAACTGAAGCGTATCTTGACAAATGGTAAATTGACATAAGTGTAAAATAAAAACAGTACAAATACTTATTTGTTGTTATGTATGAACTGTTATCTATATTTACACTCCTGTAATTTGACCACACATGCACACTATGTGAGATCACACCTTTTGGCCTTCTCTGAGTTGCGTGTGATAAGGTCACTGTCCATATAGAAGAGGCCAATCCTCAGCAGGTAAAAAACAATATCAAGTCTGTGTCCCAGGGCCACTGTCTTATCATAAGTCTTTCTGAAAGCTGTCAGGGCCCCCTCCTGTGCAAACACAATAAAAGATGAAAACAATTGTTGTGGATGCAACATTACATATTACATATGATATTCTTTGAACTGATTAATATAATAAATTATTGTCCCGCATTTACAAATGGTAATATATTGGTTTGGCATGAATATAATAAATGATTGTCCCTCATTTAAATTTTTGGTTTGTCAATCTCACCTTGTCCCCAATTCTAATGAGATATTCAGCTTTGGCCATCATGGCATCTCGGATCTCACTCTCTCCCAAGTTCTTCTCTGCATCTTCCAGGACATCACCAAGACGCTTGAGCTCCTCCTCATTGGCCTTCTTCATTTTACTAAGCAGGTCACTGTCTAGCTGCCACTTCAGCTCCTTACATAGGCCCTCATAATATGGTGCCATGTCTGATGAGAAGAAAAATATCATTTTGATGATTACACAAATAAATACAGTTATGGTTTAACGGATTTAATACATGTATTTACATACTTGACCCATACGATGGTAACTAACAAGGTAGCATGCTTGGCAAACTAGCTGCTAACTGCTTGGATAAGGGGTTGTCGTTTATTATTTATTTAATGTAATGACAATAACATGACGATGCATGCCAAGCTGCATTCTGTTGGGGTTGCTACATTACAACCCCGGTACTGTACATAAAGAAGCTGGCTCTTAGGCAACAATGCGATATAACTCACTGTTAGCTTTTATCGCGTCCATGAGCTCAGTCTTTACTACGGCATCCTGTCGATGGCCCTCCATAGTGAGCAGAAACTTCAACTGTGCTATCCTAAGATCGGGATTTTTAGGCAGGCCCTCTTCTTCCAGATTCTCAAGCGGCATTTTGTCAAATAAATAAGATAACTAAAATAAACGTGAATTTGCTTAGTGTATATAAACCAGTTCTCTTCAAAAAACTTGTCAACGATGACTACGGAAAACACTAGACAGCATCTTCCGCCGGGAAACTAGTCAACGAGACGAGAAAAAAGCAGAGAATAATTGCAAGCTTGATAATTATACCGCCACCGTCTGGCCTACCGTAGATATTATTGTTGGCTCTATCAGGAGTTGTGGTCACCTCGTCTGGGCACTTTCTCAGCGCATTTCTTCAACAGTATATTTTAGCCTACATAAAATACACGATTTCCTGTATTAGGCCTAGCGAAATTAGTTTTTATACATGTTAAAAACATTGATTTAGTTGAATAATAGGCATATTTGAACATGTATGTTCGTGCCTAATAGTTTAAACTGAAAATCCTGAAAAATCCTTAAAGAAAATCTGAAGAATTCTGAATATTCAGTGGTCAACTACTGAGTGAATTCCTCTCCCCTACTGAAAACACCCCTCCATTTCGAAGATTAATTAATTGGCACGGATCTTTAATTAAACGTTGCTGTCCTCCATTGTATATTTCAGATCTCATTATGTGTTATCACATTTCCAGGCCTCTCAACACCAGAGTAGACTAGGAGGGCGTCTTGTGGCAAGGGAAAATTGGCATGCCACCTCATTTGCGTGTTACATTTTCTCTAGTCTTGTAAAACATTAATCCCACCTTATATGAAATAGCTAACAAAGTACATGTCAGTGATTATTGCAGGTCAGTGGCAAATGGATCTCTCAATAAACACATAATGAAAACTTTACTGGGGCACCTGGTAAGTCTTTCCTGATTTACTAATATGTATCCTATTATTACCTGTGTTATTGCTTGTTTGCACTGTTCATTTCTACTTGGCTGGTGTAACATCATATTTATTATGAGCCAATCACCAAATGTGCCAATGCACATATTAGGCCCAGTATTTTATTATACAATACTGTATTAGTTATTATACAATTTATGATTGTTATTATTTTTTAGTAAATAAAACAATGTTTCTGCAATTGAAGTCTATGGCAGTGGTATGTGGGTTCTTAAAATGTGTAACTGCTTACAACAATAAAGTGTTTTCTTCTATCTAAAAATTTTTATCTTCATCTACCTATATTTTCTTATAGAGAACACTTACAGATTATATACAGTATTACAAATTAACGTATTTCTGAGTTGACTGAAGGCCTGTGATTACCACATCTTTATTAAATATGTTAACCCAGTTCAAAATATATTTCTTAAAGGGAGCATTTTATGCTCACTTTTTCTGTTCATCATTCATGTTTGGGGTCTACTACTATCTTATATTTGTCCAAACAAATATTCTCAACATGAGACAGTTCATTATGTGTTGATGGTACCCTTGCTCAGATTGTTTGCCCACGTCTTTATGGTTTGCAATATAAAAAGCTCAAACAAATGCATGAATTAATGGACAGAGATTTGGTAAAATAGTGTAATAATATTGCTCATTCCATTGTATCAGTCAATCAATAAAAATAAAAATAAATAAACCAATGCTGTCATTGTCATGATCAGAAACTGAATACCATTACATGTGCTGTGTAAACCAATGTATCACAGTCTCTTTCTTTACACTACAGACTCGTGGCAATGCTTTTTTCTTTATAGTAATTTTGGGGATGGGAGGAACCTTTCAAAATGGCTTCCATGGAAGTGGTATCAGTTCACCCTCACCGGTAAGACATACAGTATGGGCATACATGCATACATTTGTAACCTTCCCCTATTTCATTACTATTGTTCTGTGTTATAGAAGTTCACAATGGTCCTGACACATTGCTTGTAAGGGCCTGTTTTCGTATTGATTTTCCTGTGTCAGGCCGCACCCACCTGGGTTGCTATTGGTTCACGACAGTCACTGTGTTTGAGATATTGACCTGGTGGAGTTTAAAGTGTCTTGATCTGTAGATACCACATGCAGAAGGTTGATGGAGAGCATTGGGTATAGAAGTATATAGAAGAGGCAAATGTGTTACTTCTGAGGAGAGGGACCTGCACAATAGTGCCCAATTTCATATCCCTGGTACTATTGTTTGTTATTGTGCAGCCTTTGGGCTGATGTGAACAACATCCTAATCAGTTCATCCTTTACCAACTGTCACTGCAGGATCACCTTATCTTCATGCAGGTGTAATGCAGACTTCTGCCTTACACTTACTGCTGTTGCATTGGCAACTGAGAAAAATAGAAAAAAAACTTAGTGTACATATATAACACAATTCACAACTCCACTTAGGCTATCTTGGCTTTACTTCTTTCAACAACACAACAGTTAATTTAATGAAGTTAAAAACACTTAGGGCCGGTTTCACAGACATGGATTAAGCCTAGTCCTAGCCTAAGAACCTTTTTCAATGGAGATCTTCATTGGATTGTTCTGTTAGTCTTGGACTAGGCTTAATCACGTTTCTGAAACCAACCCTATATGTTCTTATATTTCCTGGGTTTGCAGCACATAAAGCGGTTTATCAACAGCAGCTGGTTTGACAGATATGATGAAGTCCCACGACCAGAGACAGTCACACTCATCTGGTCAGCTA
>JAODTR010096810.1:0-13527 GCA_025399935.1 Amblyopsis rosae | reverse complement strand
CCAGATACTGACTGGTACTTTTGATTTTGAGCCTCCCTTCATTCAGGGACACATTATTCTATTTCTGTTAGTCACGTGTCTGTGAAATATTTTTAGTTTTTGTCTTATGGTGTTGACTCTTTAAGTGTTCATACAAATATTTACACACATTAAAACGTTTTTGCTGAGTTTATATTGTAAATTGAATTTACAAGTCACTAATTTGCTTTTATTAGCATTTTCCACACTGACCCAACTTTTTTGGAAATTGGGTTGTGCTAAAGAGTAATACACATACTGTATTTTGCATCACAGGTAGCAAACACATGCAGAAAATCAAATCCAGACCTGGGAAGAGTATGCTTCTCTAATAAAATAACAATCTAAACTATTAAACCTTCAAAATATAAAGATGAAATTAACTTGATAAATAAAATGTTTATTTTAAACAGCCAGAGAGAGTTTGCCTGCAAGGCACAAGCACAATACATTACAATTAAGGTTTTCCATTATGGAAAATATGATTAGATTGGAAACAGGATAATGAATGCGCTTATGTACAAGTTTGTTTGTGATAATGATAAATACATGGGTCAATACAGTATATAGGTAGACATCACTGACTTTCTAATTCAGGAGATATAAAAGAAAATTAACTAAATGAAGATTAGCTCATTGAACATTTGTGTTGAACTACAAATAATATCAGAAGCATCAGTAGCTTGCGGCACATCAGCTCAATCCATTCACGGCAAGGGCATTTCTTAGGAATATTGAGAAACCTATTCGACAGTGGCTCTTCACGAGCAAAACATCACCTTTTGAAAACTATATAATTCTACAAAAGACAGCTATATTGCTCAACAGGCCATTGATGTCCAGGGTAGTCACGAAAAGCATCCTTCAGTTATTGGCGGCACCTTTACCGTGTTCTAACGGCTCACCAGCTCGGCTTGCGCAGGTGACAACCCACCCTTGTTGGCATTTTTACGAGTCACAGTAGTACAGCGGGTGAGGATTTCTTGGGCCTGAGGCCTTGGTGGCACTTCAGGCATTGAGGATTTGTTAAAGATGCTGGGGTCAGAGACGCTCGCTAAAATGTTCCCCCTTTTTCCGCTGTCGGGCCTCAGGTTGAAGGATGAACTGCCTGTGGAGGAGCTGAGCTCATCACTGCTGTCACTTTCAAAACTCCCGCTACCTCCTGCTGTCAGCCAGCGTTGATCCTCCTCTCCATCGGCCTCCACCGTAATAGTGGGTGTAGTGGGACTGGTTGCCAGGGAAACGCCGCTGGCAGTGCCGTCACCCGGTGGGGTGGTGCCTGAGAGAGCGATCAGAGAGAGGAACTTGTGCTTGTCGGCAGCCTGGAGCTGACTGGGTGAGCAGACTCCTGGCAGTGGGAGAAGGTTGCCCTGGGAATGGCTAAGCTGCCTGCTTGTGGGGGTGGAGATCTGGAACTGTGATATGTTGAGGGAAGAGCTTAGCAGGTCTTTCTGGAGAGCTTCCATGCGGATGCGAGGGCTAATGTAGCTCTGCAGGTACATAGATGGGACGTAACCGGCTTTCTCCTTGTTTCTGTTGAAGGGAGAGGGATGGGTATGTTAGGAATTAGGCCTGAAACACAGACATCTGAATATTAGAGGTCTGAAACATCTGAATAAATGTAGTGCTGTAATCACTATAGTGATTACAGAATATTCTTATTTAATATAGTAATATTTTAAGGGCTGGTGTCCCAATAGTCACTCTTGCTACTTTGTAGAAAACTGTTACTGTAGTTTTGTTACATTAGGCCCAAGCATAAACTGTTTGACTCTGATTTCAGCTTTGTTTAACCTGAGAGGTTTCATTCCACAAACATGGAATGAAACTACACAAGAGAAAGATTGCAAATAGAAAGCAGCATGTGGGAGGGAGGCATTTGGCTCAAGAGTGGAACCGTGGAACACCCACATTTGCTGTCTGAGAAGCAGGTGCACTGCTAGACTTCAGGGTCCCAGAGTGTTTATCATTTATCAGACATACCTAATTAGCCACCACCCGTTGTCGGACTTCTGTAGAACTTCCACCACTGACCCGATATCCACAGAAACCTCATCCCTATTGGTTGCCTTATAGTTCTTTACGACAGTGTAAAGCGTACCTGGAGAAGAGCATTCATTCCATAATTAAAAAGTTCAATGCTGTGGAACTTGAGCATGTCCTAATGTATACTGCACTCACGTGTCCCGATATATCCGTTAGCATCATCTTCATCTTCCTCATAATCTAACTTCTCCAGGTAGGGGGCAGGGAACCAGGCCAAGTGCTTGTCTTCATTTTCCACCAGCCACCACCCTATGCAGACAGGATAAAAACTATAGTGAAAACAATAGTGATTTCTTTATAATGTACTTACTTTGCCACTGTAAGTAAAATGATTGCTTTCTCCTTTTAATTCATCCAATATATATATATAAATATCCTTGAGTCTTATTTTGATAAATATCTTACTAAATGCGATGTCTGTGTTGTTACCTGCTTTGTCTTTGATGAGTACATCCACTTTTTCGTCCAATGCCACTTTGAATGGTTTATTCTTGGTATCCTTCGTCTCGTATGGTGCAACGCACCTGTACGTCTCCGTCACAAAGGGCTGTGTTACATGCCCTACGCTAACTATTCTGTCGTGTCCTGTGTCGATGCCAATAGCTTCATCTGTAGGCATGATCATTACGCTGAGAATGACAACAGATTTGTTAAAATGCTTCCATATTCAATTCTGACACCACATTTGGAAAGCTGTCAGGAAAATCTGGAGAATTTGAAGTTTACCAGTTCTTGGCAAACTCGGGCTGCAGATCCTGGTCCTTGGGATGGAAGAAGTTAATGATGTATGGAGACTGTGTGACACGCGGGTCACAACTCAGAAGATCATTGCAGTACTTCTCCAGGAACTTCAGGCGCACAACTGATTTGATGGGGCCTTTTCTCTGTGGACCCATCTTGTTGTCTATTCAGTCACATAGACATTGTGAGTGTAAGCATGCAATTTATACATGCAGCTCTCTATATTGCCTATAGTCTCTCTACAGTACCTGGAAATTTGGGGATAATCCTCTCAGACCTTTTCAGTGGATTTGCGGGCGAAAAAGACTTCATTTGTTTCTGTAAAGTTAATTAATTGTAGAATGCGATTAGTAGAATCAAATAACTAAGAGCCATATTGCCACTTGCAAATACTTACATTAAGTTTCTTGAAGTCTTCAAAACTACGATAAACCACAATTTCATTCTGGTCAGACCAAAGCACTGAAGTGATATACATCTGATAGAAATAGGGCACGTAAAATATTGTTATACAAAAAAAATGCAAAACAATCACTGTTTCAGCTGTTAATGTATAAAAATCCGTAGGCATACTTACTTTACTTTTATCCTTGTGCATCACTCCAATCAGTCGTATGCTTATGGGATACCGTTGAGCTTCCATGGTCTGGTTTCACACTAGTTCTATGGTTTCACAGCGTGCGGTAGGCGACAATCAGCCTTGGATTGCTTTGCAGGGAATGAGCTAACGATACGCAGTAGTAGGTTTTTATGTCAGACTAAAAAGGTGTGGCTCCCAAGTCACCTAGACGTTATTTTAAGGTATCACTTTCAACAAGGAAGAAGTTCCATCAGAAAACCAGACAGGACACAAAAACTTTACAGTAACTGTTCTGGTAATTGTAACTGTTATGATAATTATAAGCAATTATCGATGGGCTAACAGTTATGAGCTACCATTTCCCCAAATGAAAATAGCCTATATTTTAATCAGGCTATAATTGAAATTTTACAAACAAAAAACATAGTTTGATATTTTATGGTGTGGTAGAGGCATTTAATGTTTTTGGACTAAAAAGCTACATGTTTTTCATTAGTCAACCATGTAGTCTTATTGTCTTATTGTTACTGAACTGAATATTATTTTTGGTTAATTATCCCATTACTGCCCTCTAGCGACTGTTGTTGCGTTAGCCAGTTGTTACTGATTTCCCCCACATGGAAAAGGACAATAATGTCAATAGATATCTAGAAAACAGGATTAGGCTACATATTCTTTACATACACATCGTCAGCAGAATTATAGTCTACCGTTATCATTAATATTAGAACCACATGCAACAGCAGGGTTTGTTTAAGGCAGGGGTTCTCAAACTGGGGGTCGGGACCCCTCAGGGGGTTGCGAGACACAGAGGAGGAGGTCACAAGATGATTTTCAGAAATTAAATTCTTCTTCTTCTTCTTCTTCTTCTTCTCCCGCTTATCCGGAGTTGGGTCGCGGGGGCAGCAGCTCCAGCAAGGGACCCCAAGCTTCCCTTTTCCTAGCCACATCAGCAACCTCTGACTGGGGGATCCCGAGACATTCCCAGGCCAGTGTGGAGATATAATCTTTCTACCTGGTCTTGGGTCTTCCCCGAGGCCTCCTCCCAGCTGGACTGCCCCGGCGTCCCGACTCCGGATCAACGGATGAAGATTGGATGGATTGACTTCTGGTTGATCTCTGAGGTCTTCATAATAACACCTCTTACAACTGTTTTGTAAGAGGCTACTGTGCTTTGATGCAGTGGCTCCTATAGGCTCCGGAACTCTCTCCTGTTATGTCCTTGAGAACTTTGGATTCTGCGGACACTTAAAAAAAAAAAAACATCTAAAGACACATTTTTAAACAAGATTTTTACTAGCATTATTATGTTGCTGTGTTTTAAAATTATATTGTATTTTGTATTGTAGCCTATTGTGTATTTTTATGTTATTTTATTTATTTGACTGTAAAGCACTGTGTGACCCCTCTTGTCTGAATTTAGATAAACAGTAAGTCTCTGACGAATATAATTAGAATTATTGTTTTCTTTAAAATAGTATTTATATTGTAATGATCCACCAGGAGACAGGAATATTCTTTGCTTGTAGCCGTTTAATAGGAAGTTGGCAGTACAACAAGAACCTTCTGTGTAACCCAGCCTGCCCCACATGAACTACAAACACTTTAGGTTACGGTGCTTTCTATATCCTAATACTAATACGTGAGTACTAGTATTATCAATAACTAAAATCCAACAGTACTGGTTTCAAGTAAGTATAAAGGTGCTTTAATATAAAACAAAGAACGATGAACAGATTATACAACCGCGTTGCATGCTGGGAGTCCATGTTCACTACAATATTATTATACATACTATTATTGTATATATTGTTTTCCCCAATTACAACTAGCCTGTAACAAAGTCCTTAAATATTGTAATGTATCTGCCTGTAAGCAGCATTAGTTCACACTCCAGATCAGTGAGTGGCGGTAATGCAGCAGCACACACCTTTGTGGCTTTTGCCAACCGCTGTAATTCTTACGAAGAAGAAGAATCTGCAAGCTGTTTGTTGTTAATAATATGGAGTTCCTACTAGGCAATCCATATAGTACTCCTGTAGGCCAGTGTATAGGTAACGTATACCTAATCATAAAAATATACAGTTAAATGAAGTGGCATGTTAGATTAACTACGATGCGAAGATAGCGATCTGGTCAGCAATGGCATCATCGCGACATGAGCTTTCTTTTCTGTCAGCAAGCTAGCCAAGCAAACGTCAGCTACCGTACTGTACGGTACAGTAGTCTACTGTTACGGTAGTTGAATTGAGATCAACGGAGTGTTAGCTATAACTTTTAATAAAACCATGTTGGATGAGATACCGTATGCCTAGTAGTAAATCCGAATATCGTGTAGTGTTTTTAGATGTGACAGTACGGTACCGGTAATAAAATAACTTTAAGAGCTTGGTCCATTTGCCATAGTCTGCAGGGTGTTAACGATTATTACCACACTGCACTCTATTCTTTATTCGAATTTATTTTACAAGATGATTAATACACAACATTATTTTGTCAACTAATTGTTCTATCTGTGGTATGTAGCAAAACATTGTTTCAGATGTGGTATGACGATTTTGCTATAAGCATCCAGTGCAAGCTTTGCACAGTGTGTTTGTGTGGATTTGAATATAGCTCAGGCCTTGCTTGTCATGTTTCTGACTTTAGGTAATGGCTTATTTAATTAGAAAGTTCTAGAACGGCAACATCAGAGATGGACTGTCTGCATACCAAAGTCCCACATCACAATATCTCATTGAGACACTTGTGGGCTGTGTGTGTGTGTGTGCATGCGTGAACAAACATTTGAAATGTTGCATGTTTTCTCTAATTTGAGTTTCCCTTATTATTCATGCCCATGGTTGCAGTGCAAGACGGAAGTTTTTGTACTCAAGAGTCCGAAGCTGGCCTTTCACTGTTCTTTCTCACTGGCTAATTGTTCTGTGCCAAGTCTCCTACAGGCAGAATGGCTAGCTGAAAGGACCCTTCTTACAGAGGTTTCATTAGTTTGTCCCATGTGCACTATGCAGTCCATATTAGACATATCTACTCTTTGATTGCTCTGGTCCAGTGGCTGTACTATGCAGACCTCCTATAGCAAACTGTTCGGTTGTTTGGTGGTACCTAACACCACACATTAGAATGGGGGATCAGTTTACTAGAGAGAAGGAAGCCAGACCTGATGAGGTCTGTTGGACAGCAGCATTTATATATTATTAATTTTACAAACATCCTTCACTACTTAACCAAAAAAAAAGTACCTAATATATTATTATTTAGAATGATTAACAGATACATCCCAGCCCCCAACAGCAAGGGACAGGATCACTGATAGAAAGAAGATGTGTGTAGTGTGTTGTGAATACAGATAGGTGGCTTTGTTGGCAGGGGGTGTCACAGCCTGCCACTCTTTAAGCCACGTGATGGACTGCCTGTATTTGTAGGATGTCCAACTCCCATTTTTCAGCATCACTTTGGATTTGAATGTCAAACACACAGAGCTAGACATTTTAAATTTCAACTAGACAAAGGCGTTGCTTATTTTATTGGTTTTCCATTGCTAGGTTTATAACAGGAAAATAGTTCAGACTAAAGAATGTGGACCAGACTGCCAACACCTTAAAGCACTAATAAGGATAACATTTTACACTTGTTGTCATAGGTGCACCTGCAATCATAAAGAATCACCGTGTCCTACATAAGCCAACTTCCAACCAGATTTAATGTTATCTAGACCTAAATATGTATGTCAAAATGACATACATTGATATTAATAGTATTAAATCAAAAGTAACAGTAGATAAGTAAATTGTCACTACCTTTAGTACCACTAGGGCAGGGGTCTGCAATCTGCAACACTTAGCCCCACTCCTGTTAGCTTTGTGAGACCATCCTAATCTCAGAGCTTCAGTTTGACTTTGTGTTTAACAGACCATCTGGCATGTCAGGTTAGCTTCCTGTGGCGTTGACAAAAAGCATATAGGAAATAGTTTGTTGATGCATTAGGTGAACTTCAGCAGTGTAGCCATTATAATGTATTATTATAAATTATTTACATTTTGAAATGTGGGGGGACATGGAAAAAATAAATATTTTATGCAACTAAATATATATAAAATCTCTTTAGATAGTGACGGCTGCCAACCTCCGCCCTAGGGGTACATGTAGTCAATGAAACGCAGTATGTTGGTGTTTAACCACTTCTCATTGTCTGCATTATTGGGTCTCTACACAAAAGACAGGGATGTTTTTTGGTTGTTTTTTTTTTTTTACATGGAGTATCTGCAATTCCTATTTTAAAGATGTATGCTACTGTTGTTGTTTTTTTAATTTAGAAAGGGCCACAGATGGAGGCCTGCAGAATGAGGACTGGGCCCTCAACATGGAGATCTGTGACATCATCAATGAGACGGAGGAGGGGTGAGTGACAAGTGGATCCCACACAAGAGTTCCTCATTGTGATGGGCCTGTCATTTATTCCTCTTTGTTGTTATGGGGGATAAACAACCAAAACAAATCTAGTTTAGTTTTAAAATATATCAGAAATGGCTCTTTGGAGAATGGAGGATTTGACTTATTTCTGTCTTGCATTTCCTCAATGCTCACATTATCATATACTCGAGTCAGTTGGCATGGAGTGCATGCCCCTGTCTCTCTCTCACACGCTCACACAATGTAGAAAACATCTTCAGTGACAAACCTTTCTTATAACAAAGTGAATAATGGCAACAACTCAGAACTGTGTAGCTTTGCAACCTGACATTTAACGTATTCTTTTGTTTTTAATGTGCTGGCCTCCATAGTGTTTTCCCACACAGTGCTTATGTGTTCTAATGCTAGCACACCTGAGCTTTTATTACATGATTAGCTTTGATCTTGCCCCAGGAGAGACTGGAGAACATGCAGAGACAGAAACAGATGGTCAGACCAACTGTATGGTTGTCTCCCTGTCCCCTCCAAGGCAAACCACTATGTTGACGGGCACACCGGCATCTGCTATTGTGCCGCAGAAAACGTCTCATTCCACAAAGGTCAAAAGAGTCATGTTTTTCACGCAGCTGTGTTTTGTGTCCATTCAGACCGAAAGACGCCATGCGAGCACTGAAGAAGAGGTTGAGCGGGAACAAAAACTACAGAGAAGTGATGCTAGCGCTCACGGTAAGGCAGTTGGAACGGTCAGAATGTTTACTGGTTGTGTGGCTAAGTCGCCTAAATTATGAACATTTAGTGATGAAATAACATCTTCAGTATTCATGGAATGATGAGCACATAGCAATTCTGTAAACTGATATTATTTTTAGAGCAAAACGATCTCAAAAGGCACACTTTTATGTCCACATTACATTGTATTGTGCCCCTTCTTAACAAGTATTGTGCCCTTTCCTAACATAACTTTTAACACACAAGATGGCTTGTTACACACATAACCATCTGGGAAGACGTCCATTTAAACAGTTTGAAAAGGGCAAATACTTTGCAGATGATCGGATGAACCATAGCAACCACACGATAACTTCGAAGAGCAGAAGCATTTTTTCGATCGAGAAATGTCTTTAGTGCTGTTCTTTGCTTTTTCAATGAAGACATACTTTCCAGTTAAGATAAAAACTGATGCTATTGCAGCATCTACTATATGTACCTTTATTTTTTTTTTCCAGAGCTGTGCTGAGTTTGCACTGGCTCCACTAGTTTTAAGCCCCCGCTACCTTGTGTATACCTCGTGCCCCTGCATTGTGTTTGAAACCATGGAACAGATTCTTGAGTTTTGCTTGGCTTGTTCTTTTTTATATCTGGAGGTGGTCCCCGGGCGCTGCCCAGTGGCTTCCCACAGCTCCCTTGAGGGGATGGGTTAAATGCAGAGGATTAATTTCTCAACATGTATGTGTATGTGACAATAAAAAGCCCCTTTTCCTTGCAGGTACTAGAGACATGCGTGAAGAACTGCGGACACAGGTTTCACATCCATGTCGCTAACAGAGACTTCATAGATGGGGTGCTGGTCAAGATAATATCCCCCAGAACTAATCCCCCAACCATCGTACAAGACAAAGTGCTGGCCCTTATCCAGGTATTGTATTAGCGTCCTGCATAATTGAATGTTTAATGTCCTTATGTTTGGGTTTCCTGTCCGTTTGCTTTCATCCACCTTCATTTCAAATTCAGAATAACAACAACAATGCCCAGTCTTGTGTACAACCCAGGTGAGTCTAGATGTAGTGGGAACATGCTAATTATTTCACTGACGTGCTTCATTCACGGATATTTGTGAGTAGGATGTCAAAGAGTGTCCAGAAATACTGTATACAGAGCCGTCAAAGAGTGTCCAGAAATACTGTATACAGAGCCTCCGGGCTTTCTTGGGATTGAACCCACAAACTTTCAGATGGGAGTTGCCTCCCCTAACTAGACTCTCCTGCAAAAAACACATTCTAGCATAAATATTATTATTTCACTCTCGTTGTCAACGCTTAATTGTAATTAACTACCAATTGTACAAACGGCATTACAGTCAGTTGGTCCGAGGCAGACTGTGCCTGCTTGATATCTGGTTACCTGGGAGGCACAGACAGAGAACACCACCTGTTGTCCAAGGTGCCCTCAAACAACGGGTGATGGTCTCTGTTGAGAGAGTGAGAGAGCAGCTTGCTTGAGGATTTCAGACCCACTTGACCTTGCTTTGGTGATCATTTGTGTTCGCACATTGTCACAGACGGTATTGATACTTGATGGTTGACGGTATTGAGAGAATGGCACTAAGCTTGTATATTTTGTTACAGTTCATGGAAGAACTTGACCGAATTATGTTCGGTTGATTTCTGCAAAAATTTGAAAGCACATTTAACCTTTATTTTTAATAACTTGGACAATAGAATCATAATATGGAAACAATGAATTCACTCAGTACTGCCGTAGTCAGGTACCCACAGTTTTGTATACAACTGCATGAACCGCATGAATTTGGCAGCGGTGCATTTCCATAGCGTGTTGTGTTGTGCTCGGCAGGCCTGGGCGGATGCCTTCAGAAGCAGACCTGACTTGACGGGGGTGGTTCACATTTACGAGGAGCTGAAGCGGAAGGGCATGGAGTTCCCCATGGCAGACCTGGATGCGCTGTCTCCCATCCACACACCTCACAGGGTGGGCAGCAGGCACGTTCACAGCCACACGCCCACAGACAGGCGCATCACGACGTGTGCATCACAACATGCGTGTTCCCACAGGGTGTGCCGGAGGTCGACCCAGCCGTGTTCAAGTATAAAGCCCCTTCCTCCCCTGCGGCCCAACTCAGACTTTCAGCCACCCCGAACACCATGTCGGCCACACAGATCCCACACATTCCCGCAGTGCCAGGCCCCATTACAGCCAATCCCGAACAGGTAAGAGGAATATCCATCACTCCGGATGAATACCTTCAATGTATTAGTAAATGAATGATTACATTATTAAATTCAACTTTCAAAAGTGTAGGTACAGGGTTCCAGTTGCACCCAAATGCCCTTTGACCCTGTGTGTCCCTAGATCGCGCGGCTGCGTAGCGAGCTGGACATTGTGAGAGGGAATACCAAAGTCATGTCAGAGATGCTGACGGAGATGGTGCCAGGCCAGGAAGATACTTCAGATCTAGAGCTACTTCAGGTACACGCACACACGCACGCACACACCTTTCTCACATACACGATAGCAGGTAATGCAATCTTGAGTCAGTTGCTGTACAGCTGATGTGGCAGAGGAAGGAAAGCTAACAGGACAATCATGAGGTCAGACCTCAGTAGTACCACCAGGGGGTGTCAAGAGTCAGTTATTCGAGGAATTTCTCAACTCTCCCACATCCTGATAATGGGCAACTGTGTAAGAATCCTAGAATCACAAGGCAGGGGTACAGAAACTCAGCATTGTACACAGAAAGCTACGCTGGTATTTGTCACAGTAGACTTTTGGATAACGGAGAGACATTTAAAATGCTTTCTTATTTATTTATTATTTTCTAGATGTGATTTATATGCAATCAAATACATTCTTAAATTAAGTATTTTGCTGAGCATTTCATACAATCTTCATATCTCACCTGATATTATGCAGTGCTGACCAAATACAGTATTCTAAATGTTTACCTTTTTTAATTACAATTAGGTTTTTCTCATTTATCCAAAAATGTTTACAATGAACAATTGTGAAGGAGCATGTATGGTACCTTGGTAGACTGGGAATGTCAGGGATATTAAACTACATGGATGTAAAACTACTTGACACAATTTGAATTTGCCATTCTGCTTAATGCTATCGTTAAGATTTGTTTTTCATCAATATTCCTTTGTCCAGTAAACAGGATAATCAATCAAAATTGATTAACAAGATTGATCAATAATTTTTTCATTGGCATGGAACAGTTGTGGGAGCAACAACATCAGAAATTCCATATTCCTGTTGCTAAAATAAGAAGCCAGTACTCCTCACATACATTTAAAGGTAGTTTTTGAGCCCCCTTTGACTTGGTTGTAAGGTAGTCAGCTATTGCAAGCTAATATTAAGCTAGTACACTTTTTGTCAAATTCACCAAATATCTCCTTGCATTTCACTATCTTACCATTCTCTGGGCGTGATACTTCTACACAGCCCTGGCTCCGTAAATAGGAACATAAACAAAGTGGCGAACACCGCTCACACAACAAAGCTGCTTGGCTTTGCCATGCGTTTAAATGTTTGGGGCGGCGATTCTGAGGGACTTTGTTTTGATTTGAGCTCAAAGTTAGCAAGCATTATCGAGAATGACCCAGCATTGAAATCGGTTTTATGTGTGCGTCAATAGGAGATTAACAGGACATGCAGGGCCATGCAGCAGAGAGTGGTTGAGTTGATTTCACGTATCTCCAACGAGGAGGTTACTGAGGAGTTGCTACATGTCAACGACGATCTCAACAATATGTTCCTCCGATATGACCGGTATGTCTTAAGAAGTGTCATCTAATGTAAGAAAGAACAAAACAAAAAGCACATAATTACCTTTTCTCTCTCTTCACCTGAGGAAATTTGCATGTTGTTTGAATGTATTAATGTAGAACTGGATTCCAAAATGAACATAATTGAAGTTTTAGATTGTAGTAAAGGGTCTGCCTTGTGAAGACATGTTTTGTTCCTGTGGGATTTCCTTACAGGTATGAGAGGTACAGGTCTGGTAGAGCTGTACAGAACAACGGGGTGAGTACAGCCAAAAGCAACTGTCCTTACAAACAATAGACGTGCAACGGAAATGTTTTTTTGCTAGGAAATGGCTGTTTTTACTGGAACTACTACTATAAATGTTTACAAGCAATGAAATTCACTGGTGCAGTATTACATGGGAATACAGAATGGGCTTCTGGGTTAGTGTTACTTGGTGGTGGAAGTACATTTTTAGCTAATGGACAATAAAGATGGTTCTTGTTTTTATATATATAAAAAACGGTAGACCAATTATTAGTCTAGTATAGTAAATTATGTATGTGTTCCAGTAGCTTTTTGTGTGCAATTGATATATGCATGCTTTGTTTTTTGTGTGTCGTGGGTAGCTGACAGAGGCAAGTATGACAGTACTGGGATGAACACATTTGTCTGTGTCTATGCTAATATTTAAGTGACTGTAACCACTACTGACAACTGAAACATAGACTAGTGCCCTTTCCTCCCTTCCTTTCAGCTTTCTGCCTAACATCCCTGTCTATACTTAAAGGTGTAGTCAGCTATTGCAGGCTAAATGTAAGCTAATACACTTGGTGAAGTGGCGAACACCGCTCGTATCAAGAAAGCCGTAGCACTACGCTTTGCTTCACAATGCATTTTTATACTGTTTTGATTTGAGTTTGAAGTTAGCAAGAATCACTGACCATGCTTTTAAATCCATTACTGCCTTCCAAAACCCACACCTTTGTCTTTATTCAGCTTTCCATATATTGTGCCTGTAGCATTTTGATTTATTCAGTGTAGGCAAGCAGCCTACTGCCCAACATGGGCATTTCCTGCTATTGATGTTAAGGGTAGGAATAGGATATTATTAGATTATGGAGTCAATTGCAAACCAGGTATGTCAGGTGTAGTGGGTCAAGTACAATTATTATTATTATTAATATTATTATTAATATTCAAAACGGGGCACCACCCACTCACTTATTTCTAACATCCCTCAG
>JAODTR010096799.1:0-13528 GCA_025399935.1 Amblyopsis rosae | reverse complement strand
GGATGGATTCCCTGACCACTGGTGTCCACCACGATGTTCGAGGTTTTAATGCCCCTTGAGGCACACAAGACCTTGAGGCAACAGCTCTCTGCCACAGCTTCAGCAATGGACGTTTTGAACATCGCCCACTCAGGTTTAATGTGCCCAGCCTCCACAGGGAAGCCAGAGAAGCTCTGCTGGAGGCGTGAGTTGAAGATCTCTCGGACCGTGCCTCTTCCAAACATTCCCAGTTCACCCCGTTCTACACGTTTGGGCTTACCAGGTTTGTCCAAAGTTTTCTGCAGTCCCCTGGACCAACTCAGCACCACATGGTGATATGTTGACAGCTCCACCCCTGTCTTTACCCAGGTGTCCAAATATACGGCCACAGATCAGATGACACGATCACAAAATCAATAATCGACCTTCGGCCTAGGGTGTTCTGGTACCATGTACACTTATGAGCATCCTTATGTTAAAACATCATGTTTGTTATAGATAATCCATGGCTAGCACAGAATTCTAAAAAATGACCACTTGGGTTCAGATAAGGGAGGCTGTTCCTCTCAATCACTCCTCTCCAGGTTTCTCCATTATTGCCTATGTGCGCGTTGAAGTCTCCCAGTAGAACTATGACGTCCCCTACTGAAGGTTGAATACTCCAAACTGCTGTTCGGTACATATGCACAGAAAACAGTCAGTTTTCCCCCCCACAGCCCGTAAGCGCAGGAAGGTCCCTTTCCATCTATCGGGGTAAACTTCCATGTAGTGGCGCTCAGCTAGGGACTTCTAGTACTCCCAGACCCGCCCAGCGCCTCACACCCTGGGAAACCATAGAGTAGAATAACGTCCCTTCCCTATACAGGAATGCAGGTCCAGAACAGCGTAGAGGTAAGCCCTACCATATCTAAATGGTAACACTTCTTAAGTTCCGGATCCTTCCCCGACAGAGACGTTCCACGTCAGCTTGTGCGTCATCAAATTCAAATATTGATGTTAATACCCCCCTTCCATTCCCTCACTCAGCTTATTGACTACATTTGAGCATTTTTCAAAGATGTACAATGGGTGGAGTCAGGCTCAGAGCTGGGATGCAGTTACAGTATACTTTAACATTGTACACGCCTACAATCTGCTGTAATGCAGTTTATAAAGAGTGGTTAGGGACCCACCGTGGGGAGTTGCTAAATAAAAAAATTAAAATTTAAACAGCATAAACATACACTTTTCAAATGTTTTTCTAATCTAACAAAACACAACATGTGGAGGTGAGTGCCTGTTCCACAGAAGAACTACCTGGGATTGTTGTTGCCGTTGTTCTCTAGTGAGTTCCCAATGCGGAGTTCAGCCCCGTCCAGCCTGTCAGAATAAGTATTTCTGTTGGTGATCTTCACGACAACCACACTGTACACGTGCTGCAGAGCTACTCTCCACCAAGGGTTTGTCTGCCATGCTGTAGCGGTGCAGCTGCCGTCGCTGTATGTCGAATCAGTGTTCCCGTCGATGCCAAGGTTTGCAGGACCACCGTAAGTTGTCGTTGACTGTGTGGCTGTTCCGTTAAGAGCCACGTCGCCGGTCAGAGGGGCTACATGGGAAAAATATGTATGAAAACAACATTAGATAACAAACATGGGAAATACACAAATACAGAAAGTTAACATCACCCTCTCCCAACCAAACAACCAACACTATAAGTACTATACAGTTTAATAGTTAGCCAACAGAGCAGTTGTAGCGGTTCTTATATAATCATGTTATAAAACACGAACAGGTGATAATATACGGCAATCTCAAGGAGCTACCCTTTTAATAAACATAATTACAATTATCACAAAAATGTACCTGTCATGGCAAAGATGATCCAGGAATAAAAAAAACCTACGGAAATATGTCTTCATTAGAAACATACAGCCATAACCACAATAGAAACCACTCCAATTTAATTTGGAGAGATCCTTTAAGATTTCAAAGTAAGCTTGATTTGTCTACAGTAGCCTAATGGTCTTACAATACATAAAAGCAAGGGAAAGAAATGGTTGACTTAGGAATACAATGTTTAACAGTATCAAAAGGCTCTTATAGTATACGCAATATTTTTTCACAATGTTTGACCTATAAGTACTATACAAGATATGTTTAACTGAAGTAGTATTTTTGGTGCGGTGCCAATGAGCGAGGGGTAGCAACATTTAATCGACTAGTCAGGCACACCATACATACCAGTGAAATACCAGATGAATTGGCAGAAGCCCATGATTCTAGAAGGTTAAAGAAAAACATGAAATTACATGTATTTAATGTGGGGGTCAGATGCAAGGTAGAAATGTGACTCTGATGATAAATTATGATAAAATGGTAATTACTAACATTTGCAACACTACCTTCAATATCACGACATGGTTAACTCAAGTATTATAACATAGTTGCATGTACAGTATAGCTAAATATATTTTCATACTCACCAACAGTCTCTGTAATTAAAATCCTACTAATCCCACTTGGACTTGAATTCCAATATGAAAACTAGTTTGGATTGGTACTTGCTTTAATACACTCAAATGTAAACTCCTTCAGTGTTTTGCCTTGACGATCTGGAGGGGAAGTGTGTAGTTTGCAAGTCAAAGTCTGGTCAGATTTGTTGAAATCTTAAACCACAATTAGTCTCAGAACAGAAGATCACTTTAGACATTGTACTGGGATTAAAATATTTAATCTGAACGAGTCCCATACGTACGCTGAAAACATTAAACTGAAGTAATTAGGCCTTCTCTATTGCCAGCATTGCCTGCCCAAAGCATTAGCTACCTAGGCGACTGCTTAGGGCTCTGTGGCCACCAGGAAGCTCCCTCTCAAAACACTATGTTCAGTAGGATGTAACACTTTGTGCTGTTACCACTTTGAAAATTAGCTTTAGTGTAAATAAACACCAGATTACTGTTGTTAGTTTGTTCCCTTTAAAGATGAAAAGCCATAACCATAATGTGACATTGGTATGATGTATGAAACACATCTAGCTATAAATAATTATATTACAGGGTTCCCACTAGTCATGGACATTTTGGAATATCATGGAATTTTAATAAAGTCTATTCCAGGCATGGAAAGTCAATGAATCTTAGAATGTTTTTGGTCAAGTCAGGCAATATCTGTGAACTTAAGCGCTTGAGGAAGGTTACTTCCCCTAACAAAATACACAGAAGAGGACAGAATAGTAGAGTAGAGCATGTCTGAATTTTTTACCTCAGCAGGGATAACAATAGTACATAAAAAAAAGTTAATCTACAGGAGAATTTGAAAGCAATACAGAATGCCTGATAGCCTTACTGAATTATGTTTTTGTCACCTGATGCCTAGATGTAGTGTTTTCCTTACATTAAAATAAATAATTTATACCATTAATTTGATGGAGAAAAGGCACAAATTGATGCTTGATTTGACTTAGAGTGGGAACCCTGACATTAATAATGGGTGGGATAGATTTACAGCTGGCGTGCGAATGATCAAGCATCGGTAAGAGTGAAGATTACTGGCGGTGGGGGCCCCCCAAATTAAATTCTGCTTAGGGCCCCATTAAGGCTTGGGCCGGCTCTGCTTGCCAGTAAAGACATCATATTGTGAAGAGTTCTGATAGACACAATTGTTTGTCATTTCACCATCATAATAAATTATAAGTTAATAACTGTAGTATAGTAATGTACCATCTATCAATAAGGCACAAGACCATTTGGCTTCACGGTATGTTATTAATGATGCATGCATGTACACTGGCAGAAACCATCCCATTATAGAATATGGCATTCAAAGCTATGTTAAGTCAAGCCTGTCAGATAGTCTTTCAAACCTACTAAGAACTGTATGGGAAGGAGGAGAGGACACGTTAATCATCACAAAGCAGTTATCTTGTATTTTCATTTTGCCTGGAGTCTATGTTCTCTGACTCATATATTTTAGACAATAGACATAAAGTGAAGACCTAAAAAAAAAAGATTCAATTTAAAACCCTTCTTCCAGCATCAATGTGTGTTCGCCACGAACTACGTCCTCAAACTTTTCGCAAACATTCGCCAATTCTGAATGCACCTCAAGACATGGGCCAGTTCACAAGGAGAGCTGGACAGGCCAGTAGAAGGGTATCAACCCAGCAGCAGGAACGCCATCTGCTCCTTTGTACAAGGAGGAACAGGAGGAGCACTGCCAGAGCCCTCCACAATGACCTCCAGCGGGCTACTGGTGGGCATGTTTCTGATCAAAGTGTTTGAAACAGACTCCATGAGGTGTGCACTGTGCAGTTTGACTGGCATTCCCCACAGGACACCAGACTTGGCAGGACTGCCATCGGCAGCCTGTTCCCTTCACAGTTGTGAGCAGGTTCACACTAAGCACACATGACAGATGAGAGGCTGGAGTGTGAATGTTATATGCTGCCTGTAACATCATCCAGTTTGACCGCTTTGGCAGCGAGTCAGTGATGGGCAGTAACTAGCTCCTAGTACGTCATTGTATTGCTTTTTTCAGCAATGTTTTGTCAGGGATTTGTACTGAGACCACAATAAACACTCACAATGAGTGCGCTGACTAAAAGTCACATTCACATTTCATTAGGTTAGACAAGGACATTAACAGTCGTCAAAATCTATGTGGATGGTTGTGCATATAGCCTTAGTGCAAACAAAAAAAGCATCTGCCTACCCATGTAATAAACTAAATAAGCAATATGTATGTGCCTTGACAAAACTTGATTCTCTACTCTCTTCCTTACACAATATGATTATCTTCTTAGGCTTCAGTCAAAGTTAAACCAAAAGTCATTGTTTTGCAGCAGCCAGAATATTTACATTATAGCTCCTAAAAAGTTTGATTGCAGGAGATTGGGACATAGTTTTTTTGAGGATGCACAGGTTTAAAAGTTAGTATTGGGACAACATGCTGTAGAAAGACGTCACAAAACACCAAGATGTTGACTATTAATTTCAGTAGTCAAAAGAATGGAGAGTCCGCCGTGACTGGTGTTAGGTATTCAGGTAGCTAGGACAGAAAAAGGAATTTCACAAAGCTCAAATAATCATGCTTAAAGAATTAATTAAAAACAGTATTGCTAGGATATCACTAGCCCACAATTATAGTTTGAGTGGATTGATCAAGAGTCAGCCATTGATTGTGAACAAAATAATGTAAAATGTTTTTAAAAAAAAGTTACAATTCTGAAACATTTAAGAGATTGTATGCACCAGTCTTGGACTTTAGGGACAGTGATAAAGGGATTCTACATAATGAGCAAATACATCGCTCCTACATACATGGCCTACTCAAAGGTTACAGTTTGGTGCCCCAAACATGGTGGGACAGGTTGACTGAGACAAAGGTCAACAGAAATAAGTTGCTTGCCTCTCTCAGTGAAAACGTGCACTTAAAGACGTGGTCTATCTCTCATGCACACACGCACACGCGTGTTCCAGTGTGCGCACGTAGATGATAAAACATGTAAACATACAGAAAAAGATACGGAAATGTACATATGAGCCGGCACATTACGCTGACCTTGCAGCCGTGACGGGTGAAGTGGGCGGGGCCATGTGAAGGAGGCGGGGCCAGTCAGCCTCTATAGCCCCACACATCATACTGCACTGCATACTCTGCTGCTGCAGTGACTTGAACTCAGAGGTAGGTGTGTTGCATGGGCTTTGCTGCCCCCTGCTGGACACAGTGCGTCCCAGTGCAAGTTCCCCAGGCGGCCTGAGAGCAGGAGCACCACACGGCCACTTTGCTACCGACCAATAAACTGCCCCCACCCCCACCCCTCCGCGCCAACTGTTCCTCTGTGGACACCGTTTAAGACGGGTACCTCAGGGGGTCCCAGTGGTATCACGGTCAATGTCTTCCTCCCTTTCCTGGAGGTAGGGGACAGTTGGGGAGGGAGAGGGGTCTCAGTAGCGCCCTCTGTGGCTGCCCCGGGACATGGTGAGCGGCAGGGACATGGAGGAGAGAGATGAGACCTCCCAGTAGAGCGAGCGGGACAGGAACAGCTGGTAGAGGGTCACCATGGCGATGGACTGGCACAGGATAACCCCGATGCTCACCAACTGGGCAGAGACAAGATAGTACATGTGTATGTGCGCGCGCATATATATATATATGTATGTATGTATGTATGTATGTATGTATGTATGTATGTATGTGTGTGTGTGTGTGTGTGTGTGTATCTCTGTGTGCGCTCACATGCATGTAAATGTGTATGTGTGTTCGTGTTAATGTATGTGTGTGAGTATGTGTGTGTAAAAGCATGCGCGCGTGTGTATGTCAAACGTAGCAGAACGTCCTTTTGTCAGTGATTGGCTGTTTATTACATTGAGTAATCTGCCAAGAATCAAACAAAGAAGCGGAGCATTAAAGAAAGCCTACTGTCCTATAAACGCTGAGATGTGATTTCCTGTGGGAAAAGCTCTCATAGACCGCCATTGACGCTGAGCATCAGGGCGGGACTCAAAATGACACGTTTTGTCCTGTTGTCAAATTAACATTGATATTTTCACCATAGACACAGAGCGCACTTGAATGTCTCATAGGATCCCATTAAAGCTCAGCTTCAATAGCGGTCTGAGAGCAATCGCCTCTGGTGTGTATGTGTGTGCATGTAAATGTTTGTGTGTGTATGTGAGCATGCGTGTAGTGTGTGTGTGTGCGTGCGCGTGTAGTGTGTGTGAACTCTTACCTTGTCCCTCTGGTGTGCGTTGAGGACCACAGATATGAGGGTCAGGACAGGATTGCAGAGTAACCACAGGAAACAACCCTGAGGGAACAACATACATATTAGATACAGCAGTACACACACACACACACACACACACACACACACACTGTGTATTGTGTGTGGGCGTGTCACGAGAACCGACACTTTGGTACCAAGTCGACCAAAATTCTGAAAACATGACTGGTCTGGTTTTTGTACAGTACCGGGGATACCGGGGATCCGACCTGGCGGCAAGTGTATCTGCAGCTTTGCCTCAACTCGTCGAAAAGAAAAACAGCAAGTAGGCTACTTTGCGTTCCAGGCGGATGATCAGAGAGTAATACATTCACACAAACCAGTATGCTATGCAAACAGTGCCTTCAAACTTTCCATCTTATAAAGCTTCAGCAACAGTTCCGCTATTGTGATGTGACATCAATTGTTGATTGATTAAACATCGCATGGCGAAAGTGAAACAAAATCAATCTTGAAGCGAATAAAATATGTAGGCCTATGTCGCATTTTTGCGTTGCAAACATTCACGTGTACGGTGCACTGTAATTTACGCGCTGACCGGGATCTTTCTCAGAGCCCCGAGCGGGCCCCACAAAGCCACAGACTTCAGATTTCAATGAGCACCGGACATTAGACATCTTCTTTTCCATGGTATCGAAATTAGGGTCGAGAACCGTGGAATTTCACTGGTATTGGTATCGACTACTACATTTCTGGTATTGTGACATCCATAATTATGTGTGTGTGTGTGCGTTCATCACCTTGGCGAAGCCGACGTAGAAGTCCCTTTTGAGAGCACTCCTCTCGGTGGAGACCACCTGGCAGAGCAGGGAGGCCAGCAGCACAGCCAGGCCCAACCTCAGCACCATGAGCAGGGCCCACGGCACGGTGTGCCCCCCCTGGGAGCTGTGGAGCTCCGGCTCCTGGTTGGAGCACCACAGCTCCCACAGCAGCAGCGCCCCCTGTGGACACACGCATGCAAACACCCACACGAGTTTTAAAGATAGAGAACATCCACGATTTGGCCACAAAATTCAACAGTTTTTTAGGGATGTAAGACAATTAAAAAATGTAATCGGGATTAATCGCACGCTTTACCTAATTCATTGTGATTAACAAATCGCATATTTTTATAAAATTTTTAATCATTTTTTATTTATTTAAGTGATATTTTTGCAACAAGATATGCCAGCTTTATGCAAATGTTTGCATTCGCGATTACATTTTTTTAATCGTCTGACAGCCCTAGAAGTGTCACTCGGGCTTGTTTCAGTTGTATTGTTCCAATAGGAGGACATTACTGTAGACGACACCTACTGTACAAGAAAGGCATTGTCTTTGTATAACATATTTCATTCACAGGGATTCAGATATGCATATGTTATACAATAAATAAGAATTTAAAAATAAAAGACCATTTCAATTTAAAATAATAGATATTATTTAAAATAATAGAAGAGTAAAATGTAATTAAACAAAATTTGCATAGAAAATAAATAAATAAAAAAGTAGACCATGGTTTACAGCAGTGCAAACATAAAATGAGACTTTGTAGTTTAGCAGGAAGCTAAATAGTGAATATAAATGTTTTAGTCTGGATTAAAAAAGGTATTCAGTCTCAATTCTTCAGGATGTTGAATTTCTAGCCATATGTTTTACATTAAGTATTAAGGGATTCCTTCTAAACCAAATGCTGCATGACTGTCCAATAAAAGTGTGTATTTAGCTTGGGTGGACCAATCAACAACAAGGTCGCATTAGCCACCAGAGTGTGGGAAAGATAGGCTTGGCTTAGCGCTCTCTATACTGTATATACGTGTTGTTTATAGTGCGTTTATGGCCGCCTTGTGTCAGACTGTGGCGGCCATTGTATTCACAGGCCACAAGTGTGCTGCCTGACACCCACCTGGGCGACGACTGCACCCGTGGCGAGGGCCGTGGAGGTCGGCGAGGTGTCCCACTGCAGGGGCCGGGACTGGGGCTTTCTGCCCCGGCTCAGGCTCCAGCCCATGGCCAGACTGAGGAGCATGTAGAGCATGGACACACGGGACACCGTGTCACACACTGGGGGAGGGGGAGAGGGACACTTTGTTAATGTGACTCTAACCAGGGCTATTCACACTGCTCTTAGCCTGGGTGGGGCTAAGAGCACTTTGAGAGTGTTTTTAGCCTCAGGCTGAAGGCCAATGCCCACTTGAGGCGTTGGCGTGCGTCAGCAGACGCCAGAGTTTCAGAACTAGTTCTCTTTAACGGGGCAACGACCAGTGGTGGCGACGCCAAGGTTTAGAATGTTGTTCTGCTGCTCGGGCGTCAAGCCATAAACATGCATAGAATATCGGCAGATTTCTGAGCTCCTGCGTCAATTTTCCTTTACGGTTCCTTGACCCAGTGGGAGTTGGTCTTACGTGTGTGTTTTAGCCCCGGGCAAAGAAAGCGTTCACACTGACACGATCCTGGGACATCCCAAAGTGGGCTAACCCAGACTTTAGTCCAGCGCTAGCTGGCCCTGCTCCAGAGCAGGGATAGCCACTGGTTTTCAGGGTTAGCTGCTGCAAGTTGACTAAACCCGGGCATAAAAGCTGCCAGTGTAAAACGGGGCTAAAAAAACAATATTGTCATCAAATTTTTGTCTATGTTTGTCTATTTCTGATATTTCTTTGTTTTCGGCCACGCCTGCATGTTAGTGCACGTGTGTGTGTGTGTATGTGGCCAATGTAGCATTTATTTAGGTCTGATGGTGGTGCTATAGTGCCATCTAGTGGCAGACAAGCATACATAGGTATTTTTACAGAAAATAAAATAAAAGAGATCCGCAATTATGAGAACTTACGTTCTGCCAGGCTGCCCATCAGAGGAATGCCGACACCATCCCTGGAATACCTGTCGAGCAGGACAGAAGAGGTAATACTGACCTAAACCGGCGAGCGCACATTCACGTGGCGTGAGGCGTGCTGGATTTCCCTAACCTTGCCAGGTGGACATAGTTGCAGAGGGTGGAGGCTCCTTGTAAAGCCATGGCTGCGGACAGGACTTTGAGCACCGCGTGCATGGGGCCGCCCTTCTTCAACACCTGGTACAGCGGCTTGATGTAGATACAGGAGGCCACGAAGTAGGCCAGGAGCAGCATGAAGTAGAAACTGTGAAGACCTGGGGATGAGGGGGGGGGGTGGAAGAGAGAGAGAGAGAGAGAGAGAGAGAGAGAGATATATTACTGGCATTCCTCTCTCAAATACCCTATAATATAAATATAAAATAAATAATATCCCGATATATTTAGGATGAATACCGATACACAATATATATCGGTATTTTCTATAAAGTGGACCAAATCTTCAGGCATAGAGAAAAAAAACAGGAAACCCGACGGAAATGTGATATTTTTTATTTTTAGCGACATTAATTGACATGTGAGATTTCTCTGGTGTCTCCGCCCCTTTGACAATCTGAACGCACTAAGTGCAGGCATGGAGGGAGAGAGGAACAAATCGAAAAAGTCATGAATAAATGCATGATATAACTATATCGATATAAATATATTGTCTAATCTTATATCTCTTTTGAAAAAATTCGCCCAGCACTATGTATAGGTAGCACAAAAATTAATAAATTAATGAATTAATTCTTCTTGACACTATGGGACAATACTGGGAGGGACCCAATATTCCCTGAAATAGGACTAACTCTTTTTAAGCCAACGTTTTGGCCCTGCTCCAAGCCCAGACACGGCGTACTGTGGTTCCCTGTAACGGCAGTACTGCCTAAAGCGTCGACAGTTCCAGACCGGACCACCTTACCTGCCTCTTCGGCACTGAAGTGTTCTAGCGGGTTTCCCGCAGAGTCGGCGTTGAACAGCAGCACGGTGAACTCCAGGTCCCCTTGGGGCGGGACCACCCCCCCGTCCTGACCAGGGAGAACAGACGAGAGACCACAAGCGAGGACATGCTCACTATTAGAAAGTAGAGTCAGCTACCCTGGAGAAAGACTGTTGATGCTTGAACTGGATCAAAAACACATCTACATTCAACGCCATAGGTTGCTCCTTCACAAGCTCCGCCCACCCAAATTAAAATTAGACACACATTGCCATGGCTAGGATAGTGTTGTGTGGTGCTCCCCTTTACAGAGCCAGGGCTGTGTAGAAACACACAGCCCTGGGGAGATATTCAGGTCAGAATTTAACAAGTGTATTGCTTACAATTGCTGATTGCATCTTTAAAGTGTAACTTCACCCCCAGCTTTGATAACTGTATGAGTCAAGGAGCTGAGTGAGAGGCGGGAAGCCCGCCACAGGTGATTTTAAACTGACATGAGATGCTTAGAGACATTTTCAATCCAATAAATCAAATTTATTTGATAGAAATTAGATTTTTGTCATTAACAACACCAACACTGATGGGTCTCATCACAGTTCAGTCCTATCAATTAGTTCACAGCTCAAACACATTATACGACACTCCCCAATAAACCCACAATAACCACAAGGACAACACTTGTGGCGTCGACGAGCCGTAGTACCTGACATGTGTATCGGTCGACGTACACAGCGCGCCAGACTGTCGGAGAAGGCCGCTGGGGGATAGTTAGGTTGTACTCCTCCTGGCTGAGAGAAACTAGGTGTGGCCCCGGGGTCGAGGGAGAGAAGGGGCGCATGGCACAGAGTGAACACCGGGGTGAGCCATTTGTACACTTCACAGCATTTATCCAGTGTGGCTTCCAATAAGTAGGCTACATTTGTCAATAGCTGAATGGGTCACTAGATCAGCAAACAACATTCTGTTAAGATAATGTCAGCAGCGTGTCACCAGGGTTAACATACAACCGACAGACTAAATAATAAAGTGCTTAAAGAGCAGGAAATAATTATGACACATGGGCAGAAGATATGGCTCGTCTTTGGTTAGATGTAGGATACTTCAGGTCTATTTGTCCATGTAGTGGACCTATCTCGGCAGGGGCGATAATACTACTCACTAGTAAGGCTAGCCTTAGCGAGCCTCTCGGAGCAGCTGAGGTTGTCCAGCTCTGCATACAAGCCCTGGAACAGCAGCAGGTGAGACTCCTTCTCCACAGCTAGAGCGATGTTCTGTACACGGCACACAAACAGGCCCTTGTCGCCTAGAGAGACAGAGAGAGAGAGAGAGAGAGAGAGAGAGAGAGAGAGAGAGAGAGATAGATATATAGATATATAGATAGATAGATCAGTGGGTCTATTACTCTTATGTTCTGTCAACTGTAAAAGGGAGGAAGGCCAATGCATTAGGGATGGTCTCTCTGTGAGAGATACTGTTTCAAGCTCTTTAGTACAATTATTAAAACATGATGGGACCCAGAGACCATCTCTTGATCTTCCACATCTGTGGCGGTTGGATTAATAGATGTCAGGTCAAGATAAAAATACTTAAAGAATTCATATGTAGACCTACTTCACCAACATCACTATTTGGAAAATTGTTCATCACATTAAAAATGTATGTATTATTATAAAGGCTAATGCCAGTAAAATAAGATAAACATTGGTACAGAAACTACTAACTAACATATATCATCTTCAACATCTGCTGCAGGAAAGAACTAAGTGTTATTATTATGAAATAAATAAATAAATAAATAAATAAATAAATAAATATAATGTGTAACCTATGATGTTACCTTGGTACATGAAATTAGTGATGACCTGTCCATTCTTCTCTCTGGCCAGGTCGCTCTTAAAAACTCCAGATATCATTTTTCCGTAAACGGACTGGGAGGAAAGCACAACGACTATACACGTGACTATTAGGGAATGCATTTCTCCCATACAATGTACTGTACTATTAATTAAACCTTACTTTATCCCAATAACTCAAATGAATTATCCACGAACCCAGAAATGTTGACTTGGAATCTCATCTCAGACATTGTGATTGAATTGTACTTCGCCCAATCATAGAGCGCGACACGCACAACGTCCCGAACGATAACCAATCAAGGCACGTAAGTCCCGCCCAGAATCCTACGTGTCCACACTGCCGTAAAACGCTTGCTCCCTGTCGCGCTATGTATAGATCCTATCTACTGTAGGCTACAGAGTCCAAGTTAGGCAGTGCGACATAATCTAGATTGATGGATGTGACTTAATGACAGACTTTCGTGTTGCCATGCCTCAACTAGTAAATATAACCGTTAGCAAGTTGACATCAACTGGTGTAATGTTATGAAGATGGAGTTTACCAGAACTGTTCTGGTTACCGGAGGCTCTGGATTCATGTGAGTTTTAAGGGCTCATTATGGCAACGAAGTAACAATTACAGGATTAGACTCAAACGAAATAGTGACCCAACTAGTTTGCCTTTATTTTCCCCCAGTGGCTCCCATCTAGTGTGTCATCTAGTTAACCGACACCCAGACTGGCGAATCATCAACCTGGATAAGGTACCGTCCGTAACTGAACTTATCCGTGTGAATACATTTAAGTGTATTCTTATAATACGTGGATTGTGTTATTTTGCAGCTGGACTATTGCTGCAGCCCAAAGAGCCTAAAGGGTTTTGAAAACAGAGCGAACTACATGTTTATCCGAGTGAGTGCAGTATCATCCTATGAAATGATGGTGTGCGATAAGGGCATTCCTATTGTATTTAACATACGATGCCCTGTTTGTGTGTTCGTTTTAACCAGTACGCAATGCAACTGAACTGATGTGTCGGTATAGACCAGGGGTGCCCAACTCCGGTCCTGGAGGGCCCCTATACAGCTTGTTTTAGATGTCTCCCTGCTCCAACACACCTGACTCAAATCAATGGGCTTCTGCAGAGACTGATAACGAGC
>JAODTR010096788.1:0-13528 GCA_025399935.1 Amblyopsis rosae | reverse complement strand
ACTCCATCGGTTTCCGGCTGAGAACCATGGCCTCAGATTTAGCGGTGCTAATCCTCATCCCAGCCGCTTCACACTCGACTTCGAACCGAACCAGTGAGTGCTGGAGGTCATGGATCGATGATGAGATCCCCAGGCCACCAAACCCCTCCCCACTACGACTACGCCTCGATATCCTGTCCATGAATATCACAAACAGGATTGTTGACAAAGCGCAGCCCTGGCGGAGACCAAGCCCCACCTGGGACGAGTCCGACTTACTGCTGAGAATCCAAACGCAGCTCTCGCTTTGGACATACAAGGATGGGATTGCCCTTAAAAGGGACCCATACTTCCGCAGCACCTCCCACAGTGTCTCCCGGGGGAATTAAGGTGTTCCAATCACTTCCATGGCCACAGGAATCAAACACCTAGGCATGCAGACAGCTTCTACAAACATTTGTGAAAGAATGGGTCGCTCTCAGGAGCTCACTGAATTCAAGCGCGATACTGTGATAGGTTGCCACCTGTGCAATAAGTCCATCCGTGAAATTTCCTCTATACAAAATATTCCAGTCAACTGTTATATTATTATAACATATTATAATAAAGTGGAAGCGATTGGGAATAACAGAAACTCAGCCATGAAGTGGTAGGCCAGATAAAATTACAGAGCGGGGTCAGCGCATGCTGAGGCGGACAGTGTGCAGAAGTCTCCAGCTTTAATTGCTTCAATAGCTACAGACCTCCAGACGTCGTGTGGCCTTCGGATTAGCTCAAGAACAGTGTGTAGAGAGCGTCATAGAATGGGTTTCCATGGCCGAGCAGCTGCATCCAAACCTTACATCACCAAGTTCATTGCAAAGCGTCAGATTTAGGAACACGCTTGACTTCAGCGTCATCTCACTAACCCACCCTGATTGGTCCATGAGCAGGGTGGCTGTAAAACATTACAGCATACAAACATTAATAATAACAATAGTGGGATCAATACAGAACACTTTAGTATAGAATTGATGAAGGTGGTAATGATATTCTCTCTCTCTCTCTCTCTCTCTCTCTCTCTCCCAGGAGAGCAGTGCTCATCATCAGAGTCTTCCTCATCTCTCCTCCCTCCATGATATTTTTAACCCACCCTGAGAAGCAGACCCACCCACAGGGCTTTGAGCCCAGCCTTTGTTTCAGAGGCTATGTATAGTATTTGTACATGCGGTATCTAAACTAATATATACATGTATAGTTTAATGTGTTCAATGCTGTTATAGTTGGACTGTTACACCGCCCCCATAGTCTGAGTGTATACAGACTGAATGGCACACTGGGGTAAATAACTAGACGAGCTCACGTTAGCGAGAGCCCCGCCCACAACAGAGGAGCGTGCTGTGGGAGCAGCTGGCCTGGCCTGGGGCTTCATGTAGCTAGCAGAGGGCCATAAGGGACGCGGTGAGCTATGATTAGTAGCAGTGTGCCTCCACATGCTGCCATGGGGTTCAGAGGTCATGGCCTCCCTCGCGTTCGTGGGGCATGAGTGTGGTCACCATAGTAACGACGTGAAGACATGGCCAGATGTAAACGTATTTAAATAAACCAGATGCAACATACCAATGATCACTTGACAGCTTATCTGTCTCTTGGCTCTCTGTCACCCCCCGGTGGTCACTTGCTCCAGACCTGAGTGTAATAGCCGACTGCTGCTAATGTACAGGTTCCTACACATTTTTAGACGATATGACCCAGATTTTTATGTCTGTTTATAATATAGGAGTGGTCAAAAAGACACTCCAGTCTGAGGCTCCTTGTGTGTGTGTGTGTGTGTGTGTGTGTCTTAAATGTTAATAAATAGTTCGATGGCCCCGTCAGTGTGCAGCAGATGTTTCTCTGATTGGACACTTCATAGAGCCTTGTGCTGCTGTTGACTTACTGTGTTGGCCAGCCTGCACGGTGTTAGCCTGGTTAGCATGTTAGCCTGTTTGGCCTGCACTGTTAGCCTGGTTAGTATGTTAGCCTGGTTAGCATAATTTTGGCCTGTTAGCCTGGTTAGCATGTTTAGCCTGCACGGTGTTAGCCTGGTTAGCAGCATTTTGGCCTGTTAGCCTGGTTAGCATGTTTAGCCTGCACGGTGTTAGCCTGGTTAGCATGTTAGCCTGTTTGGCCTGCACTGTTAGCCTGGTTAGCATGTTAGCTTGGTTAGCAGCATTTTGGCCTGTTAGCCTGGTTAGCATGTTTAGCCTGCACGGTGTTAGCCTGGTTAGCCTGTTTAGCCTGCACTGTTAGCCTGGTTAGCATGTTAGCCTGGTTAGCCTGCACTGTTAGCCTGGTTAGCATGTTAGCCTGGTTAGTCTGCACTGTTAGTCTGGATAGCATGTTAGCCTAATTGGCCTTCACTGTGTTAGCATGGTTAGCCTGCACTGCCACACACACACACACACACACACACACCCATGCACTACCACATTTAAGAGATTACACACTGCCACTTCATAAGAGTAGGCTACACCACTTAAGACACACATTAGTCTGTCTGCACCAGAGGGCTAATTAGTACAACAAGCCTACGTCATTGAATGTGTGTGGATGTACATTTTAAAACATGGAGACATTTAGATATTTATTGAAACCTGAACAGCGTATTTTGTTTGAACAAGGCATAAAGATTTTTATTATACATTTTTGTTGAAGTTGTTGTGTTTCATTGAAACTGAATGTGTGCGAGTGTGTGAGGGTTAGGGCTGTGCAATTAATCGAATTGTAATTGTGATTTAATTTCGGCTCCTAAGAATTACAAAAACAATATAATCGAGATTTTACACTTTGCGTTTTGCAAGTAAACTCGTAATTTGTCTTGTGTTCTGAATTATAGGCGCATGCTAACTCTTGCATTTTGCACCTCGTATTCAAGGCAGGGTTAGTCATTTTTGTGAACGCTTGCTAACAATATCCCTCTGTGCGTCCTCTGGGACGCTGCACACATCGAAACGCATTCTGAAGCAAAGCGTAGTACTACGGCTTTGTTGATGTGAGCGGTGTTCCCCACTTTGTTTATGTTCCTATTTACAGCGCCACGGCTGTGTGGAAGTATCAGATAATCTTTTTTAACACGCACAAAAAACAGTTAGCCAGAAAAATGCGAGGAGATATGTTGTGAATTTGACAAAATGCGTAATTAGCTTACAATAGCTGACTACACCTACCTATAAGGGACATTAGACAGGTGTTTTCACTGTTAATCTATTTCACTTTATTTTAGGTGCATTAAATGTAACATCTTTACCAAGTGAATGATGTGTTATATAATCGCGATTTGAATATTGACCAAAATAATGATTATTATTTTCCATATCGAGCAGCCCTAGTGAGTGTGTGAGAGAGAGAATTCTGAATGTATATAATAATGTCTGGCCAAGGGAGAGGAAGAGGAGCAGGCAGAGTAGTAGTTTCTCTAGAACAAGTAAGGAGTGGTAGGGTGAGAGGAGTAAGAATGCTTGGTGGTGTTCCAAGGAGAGCATATATATAAAGTCTTGCTGAAGATTGTTAGCCTGGTTACCAGACAATGTTCACTGGCAACGCTCCATTGGGAAGTGTTCAGTCGTGGCCTCCACTGTTGGTTGATCACTGGCTGCAATTTCATGTTGCTAAAAAAGTTTTTACTAAGCAATTCTGTCTCATTTTTCTTCTCATTTTACAGTCTAAAGCATAGGTGACTCATTCACTTTTACACTTTTTCAAAATGCACAAATCAAGCAAAAATGTTAGTGTGGTTTACAGTAAAAGGAAACTGATATACAAAAATACCATTTCACATTGTCTATATGCAGGTAGATCTGAAACATGAAAAGTAATGCAGTTTTTGTAATGCCACCAGCTTTTAATATTTATGAGTCATTGTGCTATAATTGACTGTATGCTCCTCTTTGAAAGAGAACGCTTATAACATTTTTAAATGTAGAGTTAGTATTTGATAAGATGTGTTTATGACAAGAACATTTAGAATGTGGCTAATTGTGTGAGGTAGGTGGGTTTGCTGTATTAAGCTTTTTGGAAAAGTATCTTCAGTATAGGTAAGCGGCTGTTAGAGATGGAACAAAACTTTAGAAGAGCTGACTCAGTGCTATATGGCGACAGGTGGGATGTGTCCCTCGCAATATTGGAAACAGTTGGATTTGTCCCACCCAAACTGTATCACGCCAGGGAGAAATACATTTTTTTATTTTGAAAGCGTTTTACTGGCTAAAATTGACAGTCTCTCTCTGAAACAAACAGGCTATTTCTTTCTCACGTTAATGTCAGATTGGTAGAACGAAGTATGTTTTCACCAATTTTAACTGTCTGTCAGTAGCCTAACCACTCAACTTTGGATAAGGTGCCTATGTAGCCTAATTGTTTATTGTAAAAGGTTTGTGTGATGTTTCCTTCCATGATGCTTTTATCTAGAAAGAGGGAAGGCTGGAAAAACATACTGTAAAACTCCAGAACTTTTAACAAAAATGGGACAGAAATTATTAAGAGCAGTTAAGTCTAAGTTAGGTTTTTTGATAAGGGGCTGGTTTAAAACATGCCCTTCCTTATACAGGTGTGTTGGAAAAATATCCTCATGTAGTGGGCTTCATGTGTGAGGGTAGGTCTACCAAATGTGATAGAGGCACAGGTTCAAATTGGTTTAGAAAAATAGAGCATGTGACTTGGTCTGATAGATTCTGATCTGGAGGTGGGAAGCTAGATCTTGCGGCCTCGATCTTGCTGCAGAAAATGGCCAGGAGATCCTCACAGATCTCAGAAGTAGCATCAGGACAAACGGTGCAAGCGGGTTCCTGGCCGTTAATTGTATGCATATTGAACAATACTTTATGATTGTTGGAATTGTTGAAATAATATATGAAATATTTAGCTCTTGATGTTTTTACAGTATGCTGGTATTGATATAAGCAATCTCTCATATGACACTTGAGTAATCAAGACCCGAGAGTCTGGAGGAAGAGTGGAGATGCACAGAGGTTGCTTGAAGTCCAGAATTAAGTTTAGAAAATCAGTGATGATGTTGGTTAAATGAAGGTGTAAATATGGGAGCAAGCCATGCCATCTTCTGGTGTTGGTCCACTGTGTTTCATCAAGTCCAGTCAACACAGCCGTCTACCAGGAAATATTAGAGCCCTTGTGCTGACAAGCTTTATGGAGATGCTGATGTCATTCTCCAGCAGGGCATGGCACCTGCCCACACTGCCAAAGGTACCAATACCTGGTTGACCATGGGATTACTGTGCTTGATTGGCCACAGCTCCCCTGACCTGGACCCCATAGAACATGTATGGGGTATTGTCAAGAGGAAGATGAGAGACAAGACCCAACAATGCAGACGAGTTGAAGGCTGCTATAGAAGCATTCTGGGCTTCCACAACAACCCAGCAGTGCCACAGGCTGATCCACTCCATCACGCTGCATAGATGCAGTAGTTCATGCATAAGGACCCCAACCAAATACTGAGTGTCATATTCAAATTTTCTAAGATACTGAATTTGGAATTTTCATGAGCTGTGAGCCGTAATCATCAAGATTAAAACAGGCTTGAACTATTTCACTTTGTGTGTATTAATCAACGATATATATGAGTTTCACTTTGTCATCTGAATTATTGAAATTACTTGACTTTTTTACAATTGTCATATATATTGAGCTTCACCTGTCTATACGCTGTTGGTACATGTGTTTCTCAGATCAAGTTGACAAGCCAATATTTGAACCAGTAGCAAATTATCAGATGTATACATTATGAAACAGAATCAAGTGCCCTGGCCCTTTTGAGGATTTTATACAGATTTTTGACAAATAGGATGAAATTGCTCAACATGTACAGATCTGTATATATTGAATATGCTTTAGCTGTGCTCTAATGGCATGGATGTATGATTAGTGTTTCTGATATTTCACATATGCTTACAAGCACTTTTAAATAGGCCTTTTTCCCAACTTTATATTAACTTCAAATGAAACTTGATTTTATGATATGCAAATTAAGCATTTTCTCATTAAATATGCCATATCATGTATCATGCCAATCTATATTCCAGCAGAGAGTCAGATGGATTTGTTGTTTTATGTGTGTTTCATTATGATAATATACTATATGGGTATACATTTACAGAAGGGTCCATAAAATATAGTTTTTTCATGGTCTTATTAACAATATCACGCACAGTATGTGTGGCGGACCCTTGTTTCCCCAACATATTCACAGATTAAATGTCACATAAAAGACCTTAAAGACTATAACTATAAAATGATCATGCTCTGCCTGCTTTGAAGGGTGAGGGTTACAGTAAACATGTCATTTTGAGAAAATGGCTCCTAAAGATTAGTTAACACAATAACATCATCCATCCATCCACTGTTTGTCATGTGAACACATCTTTGCATATTGAATAATATATAATTTTATCTAAAATAGTCCATATGTTTTTACTCTGTAGCCTTACAAGGCAAACCTTTACATGGAAAAGTATACAAAAAGATTACATTTAGTCAATCTGCAGTTGACAGATTACACAAAATTACACAATATCATGAGGGGGTAAAATAATATTTTGTTTCTACAAACGTAATCCCAGTTTAAAAAATGCTTCTGATTCATTCTCAGTGTTATTTAAAAATTCCTTAAACTGATGTTATGAGATAATATTTTTGTACACATTTAGCTATTACAGCGAAAAAATGTAACAGTTGGAACGCAAAATGTAGCTCAATGTCGCCCTCTGCGGACAGTAAGTGGGAATGTTTGTTATTATCGATGTCTGCAGCGTCCTTTGGTAAAACACATGCTGCCTTATGGCTGCCGTAGTACGTTTCTCCACACTATCTGACCTCCCAAGTCATTTCTCAAGGATGAATAGTTAGCCTATAAAGTTAAACGGAAGAGGTGGAATCGCGTCTGCTTTGTTCATATTGGGTTCTGCCAGGAACTAATGATGAATGAAGTCCAGTTCACCTCATTTGTTTGCGGTGCAGGCGCTTCGAAGTAAACAAGCGCGCTGCGGAGCTGCAGGCAACTGTGCAGACCCGTGACGTCATCCTGCCTAGACGAATCGGACATGCCTGACACATACATGCCCGTGTGAGGGCGCTGCCCTGTGTGTGTGTGTGTGTAGGACACTATTCTACTAGTACAACTCGCTTCACGTAGTTTAACACAGCGCTACGTCATTTGTGGCTTTGACTATTTTCGACGCGGGAATAGGCTATCAGCCGGTTAATCAAAGTTTTGGAAAGGTGAGTGAACGCCCGAACACTGTTTTGTAATAACTCGATGATTATTAATAATAAGAGTAGGCCTGCAACAAACTATAGGCTTTAAAACAATCTCTCTGCGCCGCGGTGATTCCATTGGAGTATCGATGAAGCACTCGGTTGTAGGCTGTTAACTGAATGAAGTGAAACGGCTCCTCCGTCTGCGGTTTGTTTCTCTGTGTTAAAGTTGAGGGATTCTCCTGCGTCCAGGAAAAGTAACTTATTTCTACTTTCTTGACAGAAACCGTTTGTGGGGGATTATATAGGGAGAGTGGAACTATGTACGAGGAGAGGGGGCTGATTATATTAAGTTTTCGTCGTAAAACGTTTGTAGTGATGAATGTGGCGCTGCAGATGAGATTACCTGCTCAGGTTATTGGACATAGCCATCACATGCACTGTGTGCGTGTGTGTCCACATTGCCATCGCTGCTGTTAGTTTAAAAACATAATGAGATCGTAAGAAGACGCGTAGAGGGACAACTGATGCGTTTTATCTCTTTGTTTTTGTTTGACGTCTTCCTCCTGAGAGATCAGGTGCAGTGAGCGATCTCTCCAACAGCACAGTTAGCATGGTTAGCACGGGTAGGCACATTAGAATGAACTACAAACCATAGACAGTGTTCAGACTGGCGACATCTAAATCTGTAAATGCAAATGACACAACGTAGCCTAAGGACATTTTGTGTTCGTCGTTGTAATACGTATTGGCAAATAGAAACCAATCCTATACCATTGGACAGCTTGAGTATTTCCCGTTTTAAACAATGCCACATTTGTAAGCAACATGCATTTGTGGGAGGAGGAGCAGAGCTGATGTGGGTTGAGCCATTATCAATTAACTACATCTAACAACGCCAAACATATTTTCTCCAATCCACCACTTTTGGTTTGTGGATTAAAGTCTGAAGAAACACGACATCGCCTATTGGCAGTAAACAGTAGTGTCAGTAGCATGTGGAGGAACCATACACAGCACCTCCTCCTCACGCTGGTCACCATGGTTACACACTGCTGTGGGATGGCATCCCATTCTTCAAACAGCGTTTGTCTCAGGTCAGCCCACGTGGTTGTGTTGGTCAGTCTGGCACCAGCAGCACGCCCAAGCTGATTCTAGTGCTCACACATGAACTTACTGTGTGTAGTTTATATTGTGATCATGTTGCGTTGAAGTTTCACTATTACTCTCCAGAATATAGGTCACCTGGCATCCATGTAACCACTGTTGCCATGGTGACCTCACTACCCATGTCGCACCTAGACATCAGATCGTCCAAACTAGAAGCTGACCGTAGCAGTCAAAGCTGACCGTAGCAGTCAGATAGGAACGTTTGCCTGATGATGTGATGGCAACGTTCGCCACGTTGAAACAATACTGTAGTAAGTAACTGAATATGTGAAAAGACCCCGGTGAAACCATGGCGACTGGTGCCAGTCTGAACGCACCACAGTGAGGTTGAAGATAACAGCGTGGCTCAGGATGAGGCGTGACCCAGGCAGGGAGCGGTGTGAGGTTACCATGACATCTGCCACTCACTTGACGGGTGGAGACTAACAAACGTAGATAGATACAGTGAGTTACACAGTAGACATACATATTGATTTATACAGAATATATTGATTCAGTTGATAGACAGAGAGATACATACAGTGAGTGATTGATTGATTGATTGATACAGTAGATACACTCAGAAAACAATATACATTGAAGGTACATTTCTGTACTCTACAGCAGGGGTTCTCAAACGTTTCAGCTTGCGAACCCCCAAAATAACAGTGTCAGAGACTCGAGACCCCCGCTATCCCCAGAGGTGGTCGAAGAATAGCAGCCGTATTATTATTTGATAGTATTGTAATACAGGCTAGTAGCAGAATACATCAGAGTAATGTATAAACTGCACTACTACTAACAAGTATGGCTAAACTATGCCATTTTAATTATTTTAAATGATTTCATTTCTGAAAATCATGTTGTGACCTCCTCCTCTCTGCCTCGCGACCCAGTGCAGCTTTTCAGTGTCTTCAGAGAGAGCAGTCATGGAATGTAGGGATGTGCCAAGAGCACACTGGTTCTAATTGTTGTGACTGCAAGATTATTTGTATTCTTATAAATGTGAAAATATGTGCAACAGTGCAGGAAAATGGGGAAAAGGTTGCATGCAACAATGCAGGAAAATGGGGAAAAGGTTGCAGGCTATTGTGCACAATATGCCCACCCGCTGAAAACTGCCTGCAGCTGCTCCACCAATACCAGATGTCTACAGATGTTTTTATATCAACAGATTCTCATGAACATACACAGCCTAGCCTTCCCGTTATGTCTGCGTGAAACTTTAATGTTTCTTGTAATCAAATGAGCATTTGTGTTTGCAGTTTATAATAATCAAGCATGGTTATTATCTAGGCCATATAGGCTGTTATTTATTATGTGCTTGGTATGCTTGGCAATCTGTTTATGGCAGACCTTTTTGCACGACAGGCAAATAGCTTCTTCAGAAATAGGTAGGCTACAGGGAATTTAACCAGTAGACTAACAATGGAGCTAATAGAGCATAACCTGTACCCTAACAATAGAGCTAATATATCGTAACCTGTAGGCTAACAATGAAGCTAATATATCATAACCAGTAGGCTAACAATGGAGCTAATATATCGTAACCAGTACGCTAAAAATGGAGCTAATATATCGTAACCAGTACGCTAACAATAGAGCTAATAGATCATAACCTGTAGGCTAACAATGAAGCTAATATATCGTAACCAGTAGGCTAACAACGGAGCTAATAGATCTTGTCGTCTGTAAAACAGTAGCTTAACGAGGCTTTTAATATCTGTCCTTGTCAAATGTAGGCCCAACTTGAAATGATCACACAAAAGTTAGTTCACCTACCAGTACTAGTCTGCTACACTACCAAAAATATAGGCTAAGTTACTGTAAATGGCAAATGCTAGCTAGCGCTAACCTGCTGGTCTAACGAACTCTGCTGCGTCTTGATGAAACAATAGTGACACATCAGCTTTGCTAGATGGCGCTCCAGTGTGATATCTGCACCGTAGCCTACCATGTTTTAATCCACCAGTTGTGTTGACGTCACCCCTACTTACTTTCCTGTCACATCAGCAGAGCAGGCAGAGCACAAATACCCGCCGCGCTCCGTTGTTCTGAACACCAGCTAGGCTTGGTGTTGATGTAGTTGCAATAGGCATGTGGCTGCTGGCTGCAGAGTGAGATAGACAGCAGATGGTTGGGTGGACGGACAGATAGACAGATGCACAAGCACTGCTGTCATATTGTGTGGACTTTAACAGACTGGGTAAACAGCGTTATCAGCAGATCTAGACTCTCTTTTTGCTCTTATTGCTTTATTGCTTTTGGTTTACCAGGGTTAGAGACCAGCTGTGATACTGACTGGTTTTACCAGAGCTAGAGTCTAGCTGTGATATTTAATGGTTTTACCAGAGCTAGAGACCAGCTGTGATATTGACTGGTTTTACCAGGGCTAGAGACCAGCTGTGATATTGACTGGTTTTACCAGGGTTAGAGACCAGCTGTGATATTGACTGGTTTTACCAGGGTTAGAGACCAGCTGTGATATTGACTGGTTTTACCAGGGCTAGAGACCACCTGTGATATTTACTGGTTTTACCAGGGCTAGAGGCCAGCTGTGATATTTACTGGTTTTACCAGGGCTAGAGACCAGCTGTGATATTTACTGGTTTTACCATAGCTAGAGACCAGCTGTGATATTGACTGGTTTTTATATTGAAATAAGAGAAGATAAAGGATGCTAATGCCTTAACATGGCTTATCTTTGCTCTGTGATTCATCTGTCTGGCCAGCGTTTGTTTTTGTTTTTGTCTACTATGAGAGAGATGCAATGATTACTGGATGTTGTTGTTAATGGAGGTCCCTTGGTGTAATGTGTGTTCATGTGCGTGGATGTTTCCCTGATTCTAAGTGAATTATTAATCTTAGCATCGTAGCGTGTCTCTGTGTGTGATGTACACTTATCAGTCATCCTGATACTAGTGAATATAATGTTCAGCTTTTATTGTCAGACTCTGGGCCCATTAGACAACATACATGGACCCTATTTGTCCAACTGGAATCGTTTTAACAGCCCAAAGCGAATGACAATGCACCGTATAGCAGCAAAGTCCCATGCCCCAAGACCGACACTAGGGTGCTGTTGTTGTGTGAATGCTGGACTGATTGGAGACATGACAGGTTTCTGCAGCCGCTACAGAATCCCTCGTCACACAAACAGCCTCGCTGGCCAGACGGCCTGCAGCAGCACAGTGACACAAAGGTCATAGACTTTACATTTCATATCAGAATGACCTGTTATGTGTACCCAGGTCTCACAGGTCCACCCATCCCCCGCTGTGCTACTATGCCCTGGTGTGACCGCTTGGTTACCCCTGGTTCCGGGGGAGAGGGAGGGAGGGAGAGGGAGGGAGGGAGGGAGAACAATGGGAAGGCCCCACTGCATACAGAGAGGGGGAGGTGTCAGGTTACATATTGACCAATGGGAGCAGCTCTGCATCGTGACATCAGTCAGGCTGCAGTACGCACGCACACACACACACACACACACCTATATGTACTGCATACTCCCATGGTCTGGACTGCAGGTTAATACTTCACTGTGTGTGAGCACCCCAGTACACCCCCTACCTGCTGAGCCAGACTTAAAGATTGTGTAAAGCAGACATGCATTTGTGTTTTGAGACACACACAGACACACCCAACCTGCTACAGGTGCAGCCTGTTGAGCTCTCATATACATTGCTACTGTAATTAAACTACAATCTTCATTTCACATTTAGCTCAACACTAGATTAGATCCACTGAGCTGACTTTGTGCCATTTTTGGCACGATCTCTGATCCGCACTATTCATTAGGAGTCAGGCCGAAATTCGGCTCTTCGGGCGTCGTTTGCCGTGCGGTGTACAGGGAGCTGCGAGGAGCGATGAACGCCTTCAGACGTACAATCCGATTAATTCCTGACCATGTCAGACATGTGGTCTGCTGTCGTCAGGATCTCACACAGCTGAGGCAGAGTCACGAGTCGATTCCCCAAATCCAGTGCCTTGAAAGCGCTATGGTGACATGAAGCTTGGTAACTTTAAAGACTTGCTGGTCTAGTTGTGGCAACCTTAACAGGCACTTTCAGCCGAGAGGAGGCCTCAGGGAAGACCCAGGTCTAGGTGGAGAGATTATATCTCCACATTGCCCTGGGAACGCCTCAGGATCCCCCAGTCAAAGATGTTTAATGTGGCTTGTGAAAGAGAAGTTTGGGGTCCCCTGCTGGAGCTGCTATATCGCCCAGCCCTAATCTCCTGTCAACCAAGATCCAATTACTGTGTTTATTAATGTTCATTAAACTACATCAATATTCAAGGTTCCTGTAAGACAAAAGGCATCATCAATGTGTCGTAGCTGTGTGACAAAACCACGACCCTCTGGTCGACATGACATAGTTATTCATAATTCTTAATAAAATTGTATCTGCCTTATTAGACATGGCATAGCCTACTGATGTCGGTGGTCATTGCACACGGACACAATATGGATGTTAGAGGCTTTGAGAGGCTTCAGCTCCTGTAGCCTGGACCAAAGTGGCTCTAAATTGATCCAAAATGGCCCTAGTAAGTGGGATCATTGATACCGCAGTTGGTTCTAATGCAGGTTGAGTGGTCCACTTCCATCAGCTGGTCCACCATGGCTCCCTTAGGCCTCCGGAGCCTCCCCCTAATGGATTATGTCATGCAAACCAGCAACAGTTAACAAACCATTTCCAGGCATTCCTGTAAGTGCCACAGAGGTTGTTATTATAGGATGGCTGGCACAGCACAATCTGTTTACTATTCTCAGAATGACGTTATGCTAAGGGAAATCATCTGTTTCTGTATTATATGAAACATTGTTTAAACTTGATTGCTGAAATGAACCTACATCCGTGTTTGTGGGTGTTTACGATCAGTAATGTGTATACACACACGCACCTACTGCTTTGGTGATTGGACAGGATAGTGACTGTTTCCTGTTCCTGTCCAGGAAACTGCAGTGGTTGGGTTGAATGCTCCTCAGCGTGAATGAGAGGGGTTTGATTAGGGCTGGGCGTTATGGACCAAAAATAATATCCCGATATATTTTGGCTGAAAACCGATACACGATATATATCTCGATATTTTATTAAAAAGTAGGCAATTTTTAAATTTTTTTATTGAACATACAACATTGAATTATTCAGACATTACATCAGCTAGACAA
>JAODTR010096777.1:0-13529 GCA_025399935.1 Amblyopsis rosae | reverse complement strand
TGTTTACCTTGTGTTTCAGGCCTGTTTCCCTGTCACTCCCTGCCCTGTGTTGACCTTGTGTTTCAGGCCTGTTTCCCTGTCTGCCCTGTATGTCCCAGTCTCGTTAGTTCCACCTGTGTCAGATTAGTCATGTCTCATGTGTAACACCTGTCCCTTGTTGCTGATGTTCAATGGCCTGTCATCCTGTCTTGTCTACTCGTGTATATTAGCCCCAGTGTTTCCACAAGTCTCTTGTCGGTCTTTGCTAAATGTGCATGCTGTTTCCCCCCGTGTTCTTGGTTTTGATGAAACCTTTGTTCTCAAGAGCTGTCTACGTGTCGTGCGCTTGGGTTCTTACCTCCCTTCAGCAGTACAGCAGTGAAATGCGGGCTCAAGTGAAGCAGGTTCATCTGGCCATGTCTGCAATTCCGTATTGCGAAACATGGCTTGGGCTCACTGCAGTGGTCTATTCCCATCTGTGACAATTAGGGCCAACGCCATTGAACTGCCAACACCAATCTCAACGTGTGTGGAGTGTTGGTGCCTCTTACATATACCTAACCTGGACCACCTCATCCTTGAACACCTCCCTCTGCTATGATGTTATTTTTATTAAACATAAAATAAGTTCATGGCGAATCTCAGAGGGATATTTGACCAATCTGCTTTAGCAGTTAGGAGAAATGGTGGCCTTCGAGCTCCATGCTTTAGGTGTGGTAAGCGATTATAAGCGAACACACCTTTTGTCAAATTCTGTGAATATCTCCTCAGTCCATTAGCCGCAGGTTCTGTGTGCTCGCTCAGGAAGCACTCTATGGCGTTGAAGGCAGATGTGTTCATCTTGCCCCAGTATCGCTGACTATACCTTTAAGGAGACACTTCTGTGTCTGCAAACACCCTCTATTGAGTGACAATTCTAACAGCCAATTAAAATTGACGACCTCCTGATAGTGTTGACATGCTTACAGGGCCCTATGCATCCGATGTTCAGCTTCAGTGACTCATTAGTGCTAACGAGCGGAAGAGGCCGAGACGACACACATCATGACTTGGGGTTGAAAGGCGATAGCTTCATAGGATAATCTCTTTTTTTTTCTGACTGCACGTTTTCAATTTGCTAAAAAAAACTATAATTTTCCGAGCAAAATTGAATCAGTCTCAAATCACTGCAACTCACACAGACATTATAACATCCATGTTAAAAATAATGCGTGGGATGTAAAAAAAAAAAAAAAAAGATATACATGATGTACATTTTTGGAATGAGGAAAAGCGTTCTCGTGTGGTCAGTGCAGACAAAACCAGATCCCTCGCGGTCTGGAGAAGCGATGGATCTGTCCTCTCACAAGATTAAATAACTCAGATGTTGGTCAAAACGGGGGAGGGGACTTTTTGAATCTTAGCATGCAGCTTCAGGCTACCACAGTCTCAGAAGCCATGGTAAAATATATATTTACTGGAAGGTGAAAAGACACCTGTAGCCCCTCTAGGTTTCTAACAGTGTTTATTTACCAGAAGATATTAGTGCTGATATGATATTTGGCTGACTTTAGTGCAGTTCAGAGATGGCAGTGTGTAGGCGCGGTGGGGGAATTGAAACCAGCATGCTCCCTCTCTGATGAAAGCCACATTGCCTATGGCTTTGATTCAGACCCACTCCCTCCATTGTGAAATGCTTTATTCTGTATCCACTCCTCTATCTGATTTTCATGAGGCCCCAGAGCTATTTCTGGCTCTTGGACTCCTCCCATTTAAGTGGTACAGTTTTATTTGTGGTCTTGGTTTCCCTAGGCAGTGTAATTCATCAGAGAAAATGTCTGTGGCAGTCTTCACCATGCAGCTGTTATCTTCCCATTGTGAACCTGTAATGCACATAAAACAAAGAGTGATGGAGATCTACATCTTCTGCACAGCTGACAGATAGTGTGGGTCCTTCGTACTTAGTGATGTGTGTTAGCGATAGGTCAACAAAAAGCTAACACATGTTGATGAGGAATGCTACTTCAGCTCCTGCTGAAGAGTCACTAATACATTTTACGCAATTTACTGTGAACTAAACTTTGAAAGAAAATATTGCTTTCAATTGAGCTCATTGCTATATTATGCAAATTCCCACATTAATAAGGTGGACAAATTGACTAATCAACATTGTTGATTGACAGTGATAACAGGATATCAAGGGATGACATTTAAAAATGTGTGCTTGTGTTTGTGTGTGTGTGTGTGTTGTGTGCTTGCGTGCTGCGCTGACGGTAATTTTCATGGCTTCTCAGTGACGCCAGTTGTCGGCCATGTTTGTTTTGCTTTTGTGCAGTGAAGCAGCATTGGTGATTGTAATCAGATACTCCACTGTTCTCTCTGCTTACCCCCTTCTTTCTTTCTTTTTTTAGCACTCGGAAATAGTCTGTAACTTTCTGTCTCTCTGTGGATTTACTGAATTTCAGCAAATTATGCCCTTTGGCCCATTTAGGCCAGAGAACGATTTGATGTTGCATTTTTTTTTTTTTAGCAATTATTTGTTTAATCTTTCCTGTTAAAAAAGACACAAGGCAAGACATTAAATGTGTTACAATATGTGTCATAAGAGAACATTTAAAGGACAACACACAACAAATGAACTCAGTAAGGACAGATGTTAAGGCTAACAGAATATCTCCAAACAGCAAATAAAACCTTGTTTGTTGCCATTGTCACATTCATTTAAAACATTAATGTAAATCATACAGGGTCTCTGGAGAACAGTGGAAAAGATCTGCCGCTAGTCTTGTGTCTATTTCTGGTTTCACAGGGGGAACATAGGGTTGTCATAGAGATTGTACAGTATGCATGTTGAATTTGAGTATACAGTCTGGTATAGTTATTCTCTGCTTTATGTCGCCAGTGAGTTTGTGTCCTGGCTGATGGAGATTGGAGAGACAGGCAACCCAGAGGAAGGTGTTCATCTTGGACAAGCTCTGCTGGAGAATGGCATCATCCACCATGGTAGGTCTATAAATAGGCCTTTTAAATTAGAGACCTATCTTATGTGGACTGAACCTGTATATTGTCTGTCCTTACTTTTCAATAATGTTGCTATTACTTACAATGCAGATATTTCATTTTCACTTCAATCCTATTTCAACATACCAGTGTTTCCAAGCATTGAGTCTACAGTTTGCTAATGTACGCTTCAGTCTATTAGGAACTCTCAGATAGATACAGAACCTTTGCCCGGTCAGGTGCCTATGTTTAGAAAATCAAATCTGATTGGTTGAAGGGTCCTATCACCTTCTATTATTTTGAGACATATACCTACTAGCACTCTCTACAACAAACTACGTAGGAGTATCTCGACAAATGATAAATAATCAACTATGAAACCAGGAAGTACCGTACCACAAAAGAATAACGCAGAAGCAGAGACTGAAGACAAGATACATAAAACCAAATAAAGTCCAAAACAAGGAACACACATGAATACTAAATAATGGTCATGGAAGGAAATGAGGAATAAACACAAGACGAATATATAAAGCAGAACAAATCAGGATGGTCTTACCAGGATACTTATATATGTATCTGTACTGTAAGGTGATATTAATATTATAATAGTATTATTTTCTAGTCTAGCTACTTGGTTCCTAGCCCTAATATATGGTCCCTGGTAAATGCACTGCATTCAATACAATGGTGCATAATTCTATGTATGTGTTCCCTCAAAAGACTATGGCTGGGGGCTCACTCTTAAATCACTCTGAATAGGTGCTTTATTACTTCCTAATAGAGAGAAATGAAGGGAATAGCTACAGTAAAAGAAGGAAATGCGTTCTTGTGAGCCCTTAGATCAGAGTTAAAACTCCCTATGTGAAAATCTACAAAATAACTTTTCTTTAATGGAAACAAGAGAGCTGTCACCAAAGCTGAAGGGGTTTCTTTCCTCTGTCAAGTAAAACACACCCAGGGCATTGAGCAGCAATATGTTGTGTGTTTTATGTTATCCAATGCAGTTGCATGTCCAAGTCACTTCAACTTGCCTTGAAGACATTGTTGGATATAAAAATGCAAAAAAAAAAATCAGACCACTGCAGCAGTTTCTCAGATTTGTATTACTTATTCATTTTTATTTCTTACTTACTTTTGATCTTAGATTTTTTTTAATGTACATGTATGTATACTATAACATTTTAAAGAATGTGCAGTGGTCTCTTATTTTTTTCCGCGGCTGTATATATCCCAGTTTTTGAAGCGGTGATAACATTAACATTACTTAACTATGGATCCATCATGCTCTGTTTCGGTGTTTGAAACATGGCACTTGTGTCTCCTGTAGACCTGGCATGTCCACATATGAATTATGTGTTTCTAGTTACAGACAAGCACCAATTCAAACCGGAGCCCGTGCTGTATCGCTTTCGCTACGACGACGGCACATATCACCCTAGAAGTGACATGCAGGATGTCATTTCCAAGGTAACAGAATCACCTTGGGATAAACGCATACTGTATTTCTAATTAGAATATTTATCACATTTAACTTCCACACTGTGTTTCCTAGTAGTGTTCTGTAATGCTACTGAAAACAGTCCAGTGCTAGCATTGGAACCATATCTATCCACCTTTCCTTTTCACATTAGTGTAATGTGTAGGTTTATGTAGAATCATGTAAATGTAAACTGTGCCAAATGTTGTTTACCTCTTGCTATTGTAGCAGTAAAAAGCTCGCTACATATTTTCCAAAGATAGATGACTATCCCAAACTTCTCCGTAAGTTTTTAACATTTGCATGGTTGCCGGAGATAGCTGAAACATTAAAGGACAACTGAAGTTGCTCAGTTAGCATTTCATGTCATTAGTACATGTGGCTGTGGGACATGTGGGCTGCAAAAGCCTTTTTGAGACTGGAAATGGGATTAAGGGTTAAAGAAATAAACTTGGCTTCACTTAAACAGGGGAATTATTTCAATGAAAACACAGCGACATCTGTAACCCATCTCACTTCTCTGTCTCTCATTTTAGGGTGTTAGGCTGTTTTGTCGTCTCCATAGTCTTTTCAATCCTGTGATCAGGTAGGCATCTACATTCTCTCCTATGTTCACTCATGGTGTCTCTTCTTCATCAGCAGGTAGCAGGACTCCATTAGTTTACCATATGGCTCTCAGCACTAATAATATATTAACTGCGAAGTTAGGAAGTGCCAGAGCAGATAAGGGTGAAATATCACTTTAAAGACTCTTTGTTTGTAAAGTGGTGAGAGAGCACAACAAAGGTTGTTGACACAGTCTCTTTAGAGTCAATCCCATTAAACAGTAGCATCATTTGAAGACGTGCCTTTCAATTTACAGTGTTGAGAAAGGATGTCTTAATTGAAGACTAATTTAATTCTTAATTTCACATTACTTTTAGAATTTGGAGCTCCCTGGTTTATAGTGCGTGTATGTGTGTGTGTGCGTATATATATATATATATATATATATACACACTGTATATAATTCAGTTATTTTTTTGTCAGATTTAAAAAGTGGTTCTACACAAATGTGCTAGAAATATCTGACATATACCCATGACACATCCATTTAAATCCAAATGCAAAATACATTAAAAGAGAAATCAGTTGTTTTACAGTGTGCAAACAGAATTACAAGTGGAACAATCTCATTTTATTAGAGCAATTTGTTGGCCTCCTTGGTTTTTGCTGTTTTTCTGTGAATTCCATTCTACCAGTGTTTTCAGGGGCCGTCTGGTAATGTGTTGTACCACAAAGACTCTGATGGAGGTTGGCTGTTTACACTGGATTTTCAATGGGCCACAGCGCAGCTCTGATTTAACCCAAGTCTAACTCCACCATAGCTGGAAGGGCCCTGTTAACGCTCCATCTATTCTGCCATATAAGCTTACTGGTACTTACTGTATTGTCTGATCTGAGAGCCAAAAACATTTAGGAGTGAGTTTGTCCACTTATAATGTGTGCGTGTTCTTGGTTGCCGTCTGCATGAATTCCTTTGGCCGTATTTGCTACGACTAAACCCCTAACACGGAAGCTCTATCTGGCTGCGTGTGTCTTTGTGCCAGAGTGGTGTTTGGTGTTAGGCGCAGTGCCTGTTCAGGGAGTTCTTAACTTTGGGTACAATGCATTCCAGGCCCTGGGAACGCCAGGGTTTAATTGGAGCAACCAGCCCCTGCCTAATTAGGTGGAATTTCCTGGCAGGGAGAAAGAGAGAAGAGAGGGGGTGGGGGTGAAGGGCTTGCAGTCAAATACCCCTACATTCCCCACAAACAAGTAGGGAATCTCTCACCTACTGTAACTAACTCATCACCCATTGTAGAATATTAAACAGGTCCTCACGCATCATCCATGCCAAAAACCAATGAGAGCAACTGCAAACACACTGTAAAGTTAATATATGCATTAGGCCTACTCTTCTTCCGAATAAGAAAACAGGCATCTTATTAATCTTCTTAAAATATTGATAAAAGGAATTATTATGCCGGCATATCAAGATCTATTGATTCATGTGTGAGAATGATTTAAACACTACTCTTTATATGAATTAAGCTTTCGTGCCATTTAGAGTTGAAGCTACTGATAAACATATAAGACAAATCAATAATTACAATACAATACACTAATATACAATAATTCTCAAAGTGTATCATTAGTTGAAACATTTTGCTGCCATTTTGCCCTTCACAAGACACCAACTCCTCAGCCCGCTTTGTGACCGCCGTTCCGACGCAGCAACGCATTTCCACCTTATGCCAGGCAGGCATATGGCTGAATACTGCAGAGCTGTTTCTCCCCAGTTTGTCTCTCTGACAGCCCCGATGGGCACCGGCCGTCTTTTCCTTGTTTCGCTGGAACATGCTCGGCTGCAGCCTCCAAATACAGGAGGGGAAGGAGGTGGGGGGTGGGGGTGGGTGGGTGGGGGGGGGGTACAGAGCACCTATTAACCCTCGCCCCCCCCGGCCCAATTCACCGTGGAGGGCATAGAACAGGGCCGAGGCTAACATGATTCCAGCATCGCTGTACCTCGCTGCTTACAGGCTCATGCTGTCAGATACAGTTAGTCCTCCGTAGAACATTCCACTGGGCTGATTTAGCCTCTCACGCTGCACGAGGAACTTTGAGCAGCTGAGATGATTTGGTCCACATGCTCTGTGGGACTCCCCTGTGATATTTGTGTGTGTTGTGAGTGAGGTTTTGCATGTGGTGGAATGGTGTAAAGTGACGTGTGGCAGCATAAGGCCAAAGACAGCCAGAACCCGACACAGCCTTGGGTGCTTTCCGGAATGCCCACTGGGTCTCAAGGGTTAACACACTTTGATTTATGATGCAGCGTTGTCATAAGTAATTGTCCCGATTGACTGAATGAATGAATTAGTCCTTACTCAGGACTTGAGTGATTTGAGGAGTCGTTGTGATTGCCAAGACTAAAGGAATAATTCCACAAAGATCTTCATTGAAGAAAGTTCTTAGTCTAGGACTAGGCTTTATCCAATGTCTGTGAAACCGACCCTATCTCAAAGTCAGAACTTACTCCAAGAAATATTTACCGTGTTGCCCTAACTTATGTTTAGCTCAAATAAAATGCCATATTTCTGAACTTGGCAATGTTGAGGCCTATAAAACATTTTATTCGACCAACAGACAACGTTAAGAAATAATTATGACCATGTAAGTATTTTCTTTTTCACCCATCTAGAGATAAGGACTACCATTTGCGGACATACAAGTCGGTGGTGATGGCCAACAAGCTGATAGACTGGCTTATAGCACAGGTAAGCTAACGCTGTTTCATCAGTGGTTATTCTCTAAACGGTCTCCACTGGCATATGCTCACAATGGAAACAGATTTGGCCATTCGGGAGTCACAGGAGAGATGAATGGAGGCTGGAGATGAAGAGAGAGCGATGGTGGCTGTTGTCATAACAGGCGGGGTCACTTCAAATGCACAGTCGAAGAAGTCGCTCGCCTCACAGACGCTGGAGAGGAAGCCGAAACCAAGATTTGATTAGGCCAGCTGAGATTTATTGGCTCCGACAGGGAGCTTTGAGTTTGACAGATTGACGGTCTCGTCCAGCAAAGCACACAAATGAGAGACGGGGTGCATGCCTGAGAATTAACACCAGGCGTGAGTGTTTAGTGTGTGTGTGTGTGTGTGTGTGTGTGTGTGTGACCTGGGTCAGTGGAAGAGCTTCGGTATCATCTGTGGGACTGAAGAGCTGTCACACTGGGTTGTCTAGACATTGCCTTGGGCCTGTTTATGAATGACTAGCCATGTTGGCCGGGTTGGGGGGGGGCAGTTTTTGGGCAGCAGAAACAAAGAGAGTGGTGTGTATGTGACATTTTGACCATTCTCTAAACACATTGTCCTTTGTTCCCTCTGACTCTCTCTCTCTCTCTCTCTCTCTCTCTCTCTCTCTCTCTCTCTCTGTTTCCTGTCCTCTCGCTATCTGCTCCACATTCCGTGCTTTTGTTTTCTATTCCGCCTGCTTCTCCTCTCGGGTTCTGGTTCCTCCGGGGAAGGATGATTGCAGAACTCGGGAGGAGGCGTTGATCCTAGGGGTGGAGCTTTGTGACAACGGCTTCATGCACCACGGTACGGCACAACACTCGGACAGTGTTAGAAAGAACTGCTGACTTCACAACTCGCACACCATATTATTTACTGTAGCATAACCATTTCCCAGCCCAACCCACTTAATTATTTTTCCTTTTCCAGTCAATTGAATTAGGTATGTCTGCATGTTAGCACGTACGCTTATGTGTCCCTGTGTATTCACTCATGCTTGCATATATGCAAAAAAAGTGTCAATTTACTGTGTTTGGTGTGCGTGGCCCGCTAAAAGATGTGAGACCTTGGCACTTGGCAGTAAACACATGGATGTTTGTCGGTCCAAGCGCTAAATGCTAAGTAGCCATAGCTACGTGTTGTTTACGAGAGCCTGATTTATTTAATGTATTTTTTGCCAATGTTTTTCTCGTGCCAAAGTCCAAACCATGTGTGCTGTGAGTCACGGCACATCTCCTTGTATCACCATGACGTAGCGCCTCTAAACTAGCCACGGAAAGATATCCATGGAACATGCCCTAGACATCACACTTCCATGGTCATTTACCCATCGTAGCCAGTAAGCTATTTGGTCTGCAGGTGAAGCTATTAAAACGATTAGCACTACAGTACATCTGATCTTGGGAGGGAATGGATTTAGAGAATAGATGTGGGAAATGTATTTTTTTTTTTTGAGGGAGATATTTTTAATTTCACATTTAAGGTCTCTTAAGGGCGCTGTGTTGCTGTAGAGACTTTGTCAATTTCTTTGGTGCTGTGCAAGCCGACCTTGTTAGTTTATAAAAGCCATTTTTAATCACTTGTTTTTGATCTCCAAATTGATCATTCTGCTTCCATTCAGTTATTTACTATTCTAAGTGGATCAAATTGTCAGGGGCACTTTTGTGTGCATGAATAAATAATATATAGAGAGCAAAAGTTCCGCCTGGAACCGAAAAAGCTTAATTTTATAAACATTTATAAACAAATTCCTAAAGGCAATGTCTGAGATATAATTTTGCTGAATATTATTTTTATGTGCAGGCATTTATATTATATATTTTTCTTCCTTCCTTCCTTCCTTCCTTACTTCCCCTCAGTGTTGGAGAAAAGTGAATTCAAAGACGAGCCTTTGCTGTTCCGTTTCTTCGCCGACGAAGAGATGGAGGGCTCCAACACCAAACACAAGCTCATGAAGCATGACCTTAAGATAGCTGAGAACGTCATCACCAAGTCTCTCCTGGTACGAGTTAACTCGAGCGCAATAAGAAATGTGTCTGTGTGTGCTTTGTTGTTCTGTTGTTCTGGTCTGACTGGTTGCTGACGGAAGACCTGTTGTGTTCCAGATCCTACCCTGTGACGGGGGCTACGGTTTCTCTCTGGAAGAGAGGAACCGGCTCCCAATCATCAAGTCTGTGGAGAAAGGCTCTCCAGCTGAGGTTTTTAGGACACACGCTCACACATGTATAGCATGCATGCATGCTTGCAGGCACAGCAGTTTCCCCTTTGAGAGTTCCAACAGTGAGTCATTAGTCTGAGGCTGTGTTGCTGACGGCGGAAGGCTTAACTCCTTTTCACTGAGAACAAGTAACAGGGGAGCAGGTCTCCTGCGACAGCAGGACATTTGTTGCGCAACCGGGTTTCAATTGAGAGATCTCAGACTGATGTGTGATGTGAGGCAAAGCACATAGGTGCAGGCAGCGGGTGCTGAATGCAGAAATACAAGCCATTAAAGGAACTAAATAGTTGGGGTCCCTATTTTTTGTGTTTGTGCATCTCTGTTATGTTCGAAAGAGGGAAATGTGATCCCTTTGCTTGTCTGCATGCTAGTATTAACTATACTGTGAGACGTCCTGCTACAGAGAGAGAGGGGGAGGAGAGAATGAGGTGGGGAGAGGGAGAGAGAGATGGGGAGATGGGGGGAGAGAGAGAGAGAGAGAGAGGATAGGGAAAGAGGGATGGAGGGAGAGATGGAGAGAGGGAGAAGTATTCTCAGGCAGGCCATCATCACTTTGCTTTTCACTCCACTGGTAACTGAAGGAGTGTTCAAGACAACAACTCTTTCAAGGCTACGTGCTTCGATACAGTCAAACACTCACTAACATAGCGTTACACATCCGCTTCACGTGTCTACACAGTGTACGTATGCATGCATTATGTTCTGTTTTGATTGTCCTGTCATCAGATGGCTGGTCTGGAGGCGGGGAAGAAGCTGTTTGCTATAAATGGCGACCTGGTGTTCCTCAGACCCTTCTCTGAAGTGGAGAGCCTCCTCAGCCAATGCTGCAACAGCAGAGGGCCGCTCAGGATGCTAGTTAGCACCAAGCCAAGAGAGTAAGCCGCAGTAGTGTGTGAATGCACGGCTACGTGTCAATGCTTAGTATATGGAGATGTCAGCGTTATGACGGAGCAAACATGTTACATGTTTGTTTTACAGGACGGTTAAGATCCCGGACTCTACCGACGGCCTGGGATTCCAGATTCGTGGGTTTGGTCCCTCTGTGGTGCACGCTGTAGGTAGAGGTAAGGGAGTAATGAAGTCACTCTTCTTAAAGTCACTCTTCAAAAAGGATTTTGTGTAGTAATACCCATACAGTGATTAAAAACAGTCCAATTAAGTAGCTAATACACTTTTTGCCAAATTCAACAAATATCTCCTTGCGTATCGCTAGCTAACTGTTCTCTGTGCGTGTTGAAAAAAGAATCTAAGTAGCCGTAGTAGCCTACCAAGCTTTGCGTCACAATGCATTTCGATGCGTGAGGCGCCGCCGCGGAGGACCGCAGAGCGATACTCAAAGTTAGCAAGCATAACTCTAATTTTAAACACAAAGCAAGATACAAACGCTTTATCATTTTGTTCTCCTACAGTAAATACCTGTTATTACATAACTTACACCAGCCAGCCCCAGTGAATATCTAGTCATACATGTTAAATAAATTAAAACGTTAGCATTTATTGATTCAATTTTTAAAAAAATCATCATACACCCGACCCCCGCCCTCCTACACACAAACACACACACACACACACACACACACACACACACACACAAGTTTAGCAGCTCTGCTTTCAGGACTGTCTGAGTTAGAGAACCACTGACAAGTAATCTTGCCATTTCTGTTCTCAGTGGAATTGTTTCTTGTTGTTTTCCTTTAAACAATCAAGGCCAGGCGTTATGGGCAGTGTGTGTGTGTGTGTGTGTGTATCTGTGTCTGTGTTGGGGAAAATGGTTTGGAAAATGCTCTGTGTTCAAGAAGATGCTTTGAGCTAACTGAACTGGGTGATATATAGACCAAATCTAGTGTCGGTAATTCCCTCGATTGCCACTGTCCCCTGCTATCAGCAGGCTACAGATGCAATGTAGGGAGGTGTGTGTGTGTGCGTGGTGTGTGTGCGTGGGTTTGCATGTGAGCGTGATGTGGTTGTGAGGATTCAGACAGTAAAGCAGAGTCTGTTCGTAGGAGTTGCACTCATATCTAGGGATGGGGATCGAGAACCGATTCTTTAAGGACCCGGTTCACAATTTCTAAATACTTGAAAATCAATAAGGTTTGAGCTTATTGATGCTGCTAACTGTGCTAACTAGACTAGTGGGATTTAAAATGCCTAAAAATAGATATGAGCATGAACTGGAAAGATTGGCTGGGCAATATTTGATTTATTTTATGATTTTGATGGATCTGCTGACTGAACTGCAGTATATTATGCAGACTACTACACTGTACTGTATATATACTATATTTTCTAATGTTAAAAACTAGAATTACAACTCTTTTAGTTACTGTAATTGTAAAGGTTTCAGCTCTGGGAGAGAGGAATACAGATTGTGTTAATGTTTTAAATGCTCCTCAAGAAGCTACAGTAGGAAATATTTTGCCTGCACGGACTTCCTCCTGATAGCTGTAACCGTTGACGTTCTCTTACAGAATGACGTCCCAAAGAGGAGAGGGGCCGTCATTTTCCCCAGATAAACAACCACACCCCCTTCCCAACAATTTAATTACCCTCACCTGCTCCCCCCCCCCCCCTCCCCCCTCCACTCTACCAAAGCAGGAAGTGTGATATTTATGGGAAGGCGATGGAGACGTTTGTTTTTGTGTCAGCATTTATTAGCCGCGACGCCTAACTCGACCGTCCCTGTCTCTCTCCTCCAGGCACGGTGGCGGCCATCGCCGGCCTCCATCCAGGACAATGCATCATTAAGGTGAACGGCATTAACGTTAGCAAGGAGAGTCACGCGAGCGTCATCGCTCACGTCACAGCATGTAGGAAGTACCTGCGACCTTCGCAGGTAAAACTAGCATTTTATCTAACTTTTTTACAGAAATGTACATACATGTCTTTTTCATTGGTAACAATGGACGATTGAGTAATACAATAATGATTCAGACTCATTAGAGTCTCTGTTTTCAGTTCTGATGCAATACATGTTCAGCTTGTCAAAACACGGTGGTCGCTCCATCATGGGGGCACAATATAAGCAGCCCCTTTGAGCCATGATGTTTGGTTTTCATTTTGCCACCAAAAAAACTGATGTGGAAAGTGCTAGATTGTAGAAGCGGAAAACAGGATTACTGGTACGGGTCCACCACAGTGAACGTACACGTACATGGAATGGACACATTAGAGGGTTTCAACAGAGAAGCGGCCACGGCAGTGAGACAGGCAGGTGAAAACGGGCTGAGCATGAGGAGGAATGGGAGTGAAGGGAGCCCTCCGCCATAGTCCTCTCTCTCTCTCTTTCTCTCTCTCTCTTTCTCTCTCTCGATCGCTCTGCCTGGCGTTCGCTCTGGGTCATTACACAGGAACAATGCTGGTGCTGGCTGCATCAGAGCTGACCCCTGGCTCACAGCGATGGCCACGTTGGGGGAGACTGGCAGAGGGAGAGAGATAGAGAGGGAGGGGCAGAGAGGTAGGGGAAGAGAGAGAGGAGAGGAGAGAGAGAGTGCGGGGGAGATGGATGGAGAGAGAGAGAGAGATAAGGGGGGGGGGGGGGGGCGCATATAGAGCCAAAACACCCC
>JAODTR010096766.1:0-12500 GCA_025399935.1 Amblyopsis rosae | reverse complement strand
GGAGGACAGGGGCTCCATGTCCCCCACGGCTTCGTCCAGGTCCATCAGGAAGATAGTGATCTGTAGGAGGACAGGAGTCCCCGGGGCGACGGGCATCCACCGCTCTTCGAACACCCTGCCGGCGGAGAGAGGCTCGGAGAGGAGCTGCTCCCCTCATAGTCAGGTAGGCACTCTAGACACAAGGCATGTGCTCAGGGGTCCTTAGTCTTTGGGGGGCCTTTGGCAAGGGAATCATGTTACATTGGTGAAATACAGTCCTTTAAAGGTAGACATGGTCTTCACACATATTAAATGAGGGCATTGTGTGTTTGCCATTTATCCCGTCTCCTGAAAAATATCATATTAAGATTAAGACAAGATTTTAACACTTGGTAAAACGAGAGGTCTGAACTTTCACAGCTAACATGGGGGACTGCACCTTTTATTTGCACTATTCCATGTAATAATTTGACTCGCCCACAGCTGCTTCTAACACAAGCCTTAAAACCAGACAATGCTGCTTTTCTTACCATGAGAAAGCACTCTAGCCAGTGGCTATACATGTTATACTTTTAATTATTAGAATAATGTACAGTATATTGGTATGAGATATTATTATTATTATAAATACAACTAACTAGTCTAATCATTTTTGTAACAAGACTAACAACAATGTCTTAGTCTAATCTCCAAATGTATGGAGTGGTTTGTCCTTTGAATGAATCTGACTATATCAGAAATCAAATATAACATTTATAATTAACATTTAGATTACATCAGATAAAACTGAAACCTTAAGGATAAAACCATAATGTAGTAAATTAAATTGAGTTAGCGCATCTTTATAATTTTAATAATAAAAGAATAGATATGATTTAGTAGGCTAGTCAAATATATTTATTATTTTGAAAAGTTGCAATATTTTAACATATTTTCTTAGTTATTTATACAGTGACCAACAAATAATAACTGTTAGTGCTAAAGACAATTATTTGACAAAGGGACACATTGGTGTGTGTGTGTGCGTGTGTGTGCATGTGTGCATGTGTGCGTGTGTGTGTGTGTGTGTGTGTGTGTGTGTGTGTGTGTGTGTGTGTATGTGTGTGTGAACTTGACCTGCTGACAGAAGAGAAGTTATTTGTGTGAGATCATCTTTTTTGGCTTTCTAAACCCACAAGCCTTCAAGTGGGTGGGGACTGTAAACTCTGAAGGCAGTTTTAAAAGGGACTAATCCCAGAGCCAATGAGCACCTACAAACCTTGCGTTGGACAAATTCACAGAGAACACTTTAACTATCCTGTTTATTAGCAGTTCTTGACAAAACCAATAAGCTACATGAAATCTTAATGAAGGAGCTCCTCATGAAAACTTATTGAGTTCTCTCAGAGTTGCTTATAAAGAAACCAACATGGTTTCTATTGAGCATTTTCACTCTGTAGTGTTTTCCTTAGAGGCTCTAAAACCAACATTAGCTCATCTCTTTATTGAAAAAATGAGTCACAAAACCTGGATGTGACACCCATCTATAAAACTAAATAAAAGTACTCTAGCTAAAAATAAAATAAAATAAAAATCAACCAAACAAACATTAATGGAAAAAGTGTTTGTTGATCTCACACATTTAAGATTAAACTGTGTTTTAAACCAGTTTGCGCTCAACTAGCGCATAAAACAGAATCTACAAAGAGTGGGTTCCCTTACCATGGAGATACAGTATGTTTACAGTACTGTGTGCATTGGTACAGTTCAGTAAGTTGGTATCCTAGCACTACTGTTTTATGGGGAAACAACTTACTGTAGTGGATGGTAAATGGACTGCATTTATATAGCGCTTTTCTAACCTTTCAGCCACTCAAAGTGCTTTACAGTATTTTTGCCTCCCATTCACCCAGTCACACCCACAGCAATTGCTGCCTTGCAATGGTGTGACCAACCACCAGGAGCAGTTAGGGATTAGGCATCTTGCTCAAGGATGCTTACAGCTAGGTCAACACCAGGGTTCAAACCCACAACCTTTCAGCTTGGAGCCCAACACCCAGACCACTAGACCATCCTGCTCCCAGATTTACAATGGCTCATGATAAGAGCATTGCTGGATTATCATAAACAGATTATGACATTACACAGTTAAATCTTAAGGTTTAATTATATGTAAATATATCCAGTAAGTATATGTAAATATGGGTGGACCCTGCATGTTCTCATTCTAAGCAAGGAATGTTTTTGACATGGTATGAGCTAACTCACAGGTTCAGGCACCAGCACAGGAACAGTAAAATGGAACAGGTTTCTGACAGAAGCCATGTGTGTGTGATGAGGAACAGACCTGGAAGGTTTCAGATAGACAGCGGAGCTTGACGAATCACATGGTGATGTCAGAGGCTTTGGAATGACATCATCTCTCTGAGACTTGACTAGGGACTACTAGAAGGCTACATTTGCACATAAAGTACAAAGAGCGGGAATCAGTGCATGCTGGCAGTGTAGGAACAATGATAATGCAGCAGTAAAGCAAATTATGAATAATCTTTGCAAAAAAAGCTGCTGAACAAACATATGTAAATGTATGACATGAAGCTTATGATAAATGTGACTGTATATTCACCTTTATTATAACACAGGAAATACTATAAAATACGCAGTTCTCGATGTGATTTGTTGACACTCATTGGTTGCCATAGTGTAGTCAGTGCCACCAGCAGCAGACATTTCATCCCCGGGTTTGAACCCGAATCACGGACTGTAGGGGTGAGATGCACACAGAGCACGAGTCTAGGGAGGCAATGGTGACACGTGTAGGAGGTTCCTCCAGACACACGTGTAGGAGGTTACTCCAGACACACATGTGTAGGAGGTTCCTCCAGACACACACGTGTGGGAGGTTGCTCCAGACACACATGTGTAGGAGGTTCCTCCAGACACACACATGTGTAGGAGGTTCCTCCAGACACACGTGTAGGAGGTTCCTCCAGACACACACATGTGTGGGAGGCTCCTCCAGACACACATGTGCAGGAGGTTCCTCCAGACACACATGTGTAGGAGGTTCCTCCAGACACACGTGTAGGAGGTTCCTCCAGACATGTGTAGGAGGTTCCTCCAGACACGTATAGGAGGTTCCTCCAGACACACATGTGTGGGAGGTTCCTCCAGACACACACGTGTGGGAGGTTCCTGCAGACACACATTGAGGGGTGTACGACAACTTGAATTAGCCCAGCTCTTTCATGTGTCTCATATTCTCACCACCCATGTGTCCTTCTTGTTCACCAGAACAGCCAGCAGGAGGCAGAGTTCTGCCAGGATGTGGAGCAACACGAGGATGATCCTGGAACCATTCCACCTTCTGAACATCTGTAGGCCACATTACAGTCTCCTCCCACTAACGCACCACTAGAATATGATATGATATGTCATATTGTACAGTATAATATCGTCCAGATACCACACAAATACAAACAAGATGCAACAGACAAAGGGAAGGAGGCACATGAATGGGATAACTTGCCACGTGTGTGTGTGTGTGTGTGTGCATGTGTGTGTGTGCGAATGTGTCTTGCAGTTTGCGATGGCTTCACTCTAATCTCCAGCAGGAAGTGCAGTTGGCTCTGGATGTGTCTTGGTTTTATCAACAGGCAGACACTATCTTAACCTTGATCAACAGAGAGGTACACCCCAACACACCAACAGCCAACATACAATATAGAGTCAGATAACACATTACCACGACACACCAACAGACAGGTAACAGACACTATAGACTGATAACAAACCCCTACACACACCAACAGACAGGAAACAGACACTATAACACACACCACTACACACACCAACAGACAGATAACAGACACTATAGACTGATAACACACCACTACAGACACCAACAGACAGGTAACAGACACTATAGACTGATAACACACCACTACACACACCAACAGACAGGTAACAGACACTATAACACACACCACTACACACACCAACAGACAGGTAACAGACACTATAACACACACCACTTCACACACCAACAGACAAGTAGCATACACTATAGATTGATGAATCACTACAACAGACATGTAGCACAGATGACAGAGTACCTGGCTAGAGAAAAAACTGACATAACTGCTTTACAGAGAGAAGCTCCTTCAGGGGCTGCAGATATTGACAACATTGCCTCTCAAATAACAGTAAGTCAACTAAAGGCTTTTATAAATATGTATCTTTTATTTTTAAGTTACTGTAGACAAATATTTACTTTTTTACAATGTAATCACATTTGTTTAAACTAGAACCAACATCCAATTTCTCAGGAAATTTTAGTTTTCATTAGTATCTTCAGTGCAGAAAACATTTTAGTTTTGTATGCTAAGCACCAAAAAAGTCAGTATTTGACAGGCATTTAGCCCTGGTAATCAGAAACAAGCAATGAAACGCAGGACTCAATGAATGTGTTTTTATTTTTTATTATAACTTTTATGAATGTTATTAAAATAAAAATAGGTACTAAATTATACAGTATATGTCTAATGTTAATGTCCAGCTATTGGAGCAGGCTGCCATGAGACTGTCAGACCTCCACCCTACACTGACAGACAGAGTGACCCTCAAACAGGCTGAGGTCATGGATAGCTGGACGCTTTACCAGGCAAAGAACCGGTAGGCTACACCACTGGCTATTATGGTAAACAGTTGAATTTAGTCCAAACTGCCCCGGTCTGGTTTGGTATGTTTAGGATTATTCTGGAATACGTGGTTATGGTACATCTTTAAGTGCAGCTAAGGATTACATTGTACATGCTTGCATTATGGTTCAAAAAGGTAGAGCACTGCTGCCTGCAGAACAGTATTGTAATTGTATTGTGCTGTAATGGTGTGTCTCTTAGTTTAGTTTAGTTTAATTGTGTCAGTAATGTCTGTCGTAGTAGTACTGTGTGTTGTGCTGACTGACTGCTGCAGACTGGTTTGCCAACAACAGCCAACACTTCACAGCACGGCTGAAGAATGACTTCATAGCCAGTGTTCTATCCAAAATGTTGACATCATGAAAATAAATCTCCATGAAGTCATGGAAAAGCAAGAGGCAGATGAAAGGGATAATTGCACATTAATCGTGGAAAAGAGCCTGGGAGAGTGAACAACTTCCTTGTTATAATGGAAGTTAAGTAACAAAGTTGGTGTTTTTGTTGTGTTCCGGAGACACCTTAAGCAGCAACACAAGCAGATTATCAGTGTTGTCCCTTCCAGACAACATCCTTGGAATTGTGTCAGTCAGAGTAGGTAGATAGACCTAATGTCACATCCTTAGGGAGAATGTCTCCGCTTAACGCAGATAATCACCATAAACTTACTGAGTGAGCTTCAACCAGATAGGTGTCTCTGTTGTTGAAATCCTATAGCGTTGGGCTTTAAAAGGCCCCAGGCCTAGAGGTCATGACCCTCTTCACCGCAGATTTATGACTTTGGAAACATAAGGAGAAGGAAAATAAGGAAACGCCAACAGTAGTTAAAGGCATCTTATCTGCTCAATCAGTGTGATCATAAATCACATGTAGGACTTTCAATGAAAGTCCCATAGCAACAAAATGCTATTTCTAATTTGTTCTGAATCATAAACATGCCATATAGTGTAGGGTCGAATAGAAAATAGAAAATGTCGAATGGGAAATAGTTTAATCCAACTAATGTTGGTGATAGAAAATCAAATGCATAGCCAAATTTAAATGATGAATTATTTGCGGTCTCCCATACTGTATCTTTCAAATGACAAGGAATACATTTGTGTGCCACATCATTATTACACCAACATATGGGAGGTACATTAACTGTTAGCCACATCCTATCTCCCTTTACTGTGAGCATGACCTGGTCATGTCAGAGAGGTGATGTCACATCATAGAACTCTGCCAACATTCTGTCACCAACCCCCCGCCCCAAAGACAAAGACTGCTGTTTTCTTTACGTCGTTGCCATGGTTACTTGACATGAAACAAACTAATAGTGGATACAAGGGAGACATTTTGTGGATGCGATTGAGTCAGACTCGCCAGATGTGTTGAGACGCATCAAGACTGTCTGCCTATGAGCATCACGTTTATATTGGAAGGGGTTGGCATTCTTTACCTCTGTGTCTCGGCTTGTCGGTTAGTCAGTTAGTCAGATAAGCTGAGGTGCTTTAAGTAATGAGAGTGAGTGTTTTCCAGATCAAAGCAGACAGCCGAGCGAACCCGTTTTTCAGAGGAGGAACCAGCAGGTCTTGTGTCTGTGGTTGAGGAGGCTACAACATCCACCGCCAATGTAGAACAAACAGTATGTTCTGGGGTTGAAAAGCATCCCAATATATACGTTACATGTGCATGATAACGTGTGTATGTGAACATTATATGAAACATATCCAGTAAAATTTCACATATGGCACATTTAAAAGGAGATCCAGATTTTTCACCTCAATCTAATATTTGCCCATATGGCTGTAAAGTGCAACTGCATGTTCATATAACTGTAATGTCTGCGTATAACTTTGTTTTGAATTTCATGTTCATCTTGGGTGGGGGTGGAGGGTTGAGTCTTGAGACTCTTTGAGTTGATTCACATTACCTGTTGGCATTCATGAGTGTCAATTTGAGTAATGCTTAGATATGATTTTTATCTCTTTTAGACTCTGTTGTGGCTGAGTGACAGCATTTCCATAACTCCCAGTCAACAGTGGTTGGGTAACACTGGAAACCAAACTGTCAGAGTGAACAGGGATCAATCAATGAACACTACCACCAACCACTGTGGGAAGGTAGGACCTGAGTATAATGTGATGATCTGATATCATAATGTGATATACAGTAAACTGTACATCAACAAACACTTTTATTTAATAAAATAATTGTATTAACCAATTAATCCCGGATAATATATGAAACAGTATGTTCATATTTAATAGAGGGCCTGTGTCCAGAAATCGCCTATTTTCAATACAAACCTTATGTAGTCCAGCGTTTGGACCGTTGAGCGCCATCGGCGCAATAACGCCGTGGACGCTCGCCGTTTTTTAGCGATGTGCTCCTGGCGCTTTCAGTTCAAAACAATGAACGTTTTGGAACAGCGGTGGAGTCATCAATGTGTTATTATTCTTTTTTTTTTTTTTGCTTAGCTACAAACGCTGGAGAGAAGCGCCCTGGACGCATTCTGAAAATGAGGTCGTGGGCGCTCTCACCGCTAAAAAGGCGTTTGGTGGATACAGGCCCTTAGCATTTAGCAGACATTATTGTACATCTAATAGACCTTATTGGTTGCCTAATGTGTGCTGCGCCCAGAACCCCACTCTGACCCTGCGGACCAACAGACTGCTGTCCAGATGTGCGGAGCTCAGCATGGACATCCTGGACACTGAGACAAACATGGTGGTCCGCTGTGAGCCCGCCGCTGCTGATGTGGATGGGCTGCAGGAACAGCAGGGGTCATTAGAGGTCAGGGTGGCCAATGGGGGCGCATGTGATGGTTGTTACGGTTTAGACCGTCTCAGGGTCATACAATGTTTATAATCTAAATTATAATTATAATTATTAAGATGAATTGTCTAATAAATGTGCATTTAAATATATAAATGAGTTTTGGAGTATAGGCATGATTTTATACATTTGTGGGGGAGTTGCGGCTCAAAACACTCCACTGTTTACCTTCTTATCTTATCTTATCTTATCTGATTGACATAAAGTACATTATACAGTATTTGTTACTGATTGTCGGCCACCTGACGTAATGTTCCTGGGAAAGTTACATCAAGACGCCAGATTTAAAAAACTGCAAATTAAATCTGCAATGAGCATTGATGAATCGTTATCGTATTGTTTCACAATACATAATAACCTTTAGGTGTCAAAAATGGTGTCTACTTCAAGTGATTCATTTGCTGAATTACTGTAAGTTTTACATTAGTGGTTACTGCCTATGGTTACATCATGCTCAGGTCACAAAATGAACTCTCTATTTGACATGACAAAGGCATATACTGTTGATGCTGATGATTAATAGCACACTTATGGAGTTTGTACAGGCTTTTTGAGGCCTTTGTTGAAGTGCGTAAAAGAGGGCCCGTCAACATGAAGTGTACTGTATCAGTCAACATGAAGTCTATAGTTCCAGTGTGTTGTTCTCTTGCCCCTGCACTAGGTGGAGCTACAGCTGGTCAGACAGAATGTGGAGGAGATGGAAAGCATGACCTCTGATCATCTCCAGGCTGCATGTCCTGATGAGGCAGGTGTCTTGGCTGAAGACCTGCAGGCCTCACAACAGGCCTGTGATGAACTGAGCTGGAGTGTAGCTGAGAACCGAACCTCTCTACGACAGATCCAACAAACACAAGACTTCCTCAGAACATACCTGAACATTATGTAAGTTATTGTGCCGTAAAAGCTGCATTGACCATAGTTTGGCCCACGTAAGTTATTATTTCAATAAACATATATTATGTACGATATAATGTAAATATCAAATGGCAATGAGAGTGCTTTTGCTGTGACATTGTTATCACAGTACCCTTCTGTTTATCACTCTGTCTGTCTGTCTGTCTGTCTGTCTGTCATTGTATGCTTGCCTGTTTCATAGCTGTTGGGCAGAGGAAACAAGAGCATGTATCTTCACTGAAATTGAGATGCAGAAGTCACAGCAAGCAGAGTTAGGAGACGTATCGGAACTGGAACGCAGAATTCAGCAGCAGTCAGAACGTTTTGATGAGCTGGTTAAAGCGGGTCAGAGGCTTGTCAAAGGAAGACATCACTTTGCAGGAATTGTAAGTTGCCTCACAGACAGTGATTCATCGTAGTCTTGAGACATCTCAGTATTATTTTGCTTTTATGATATTAAAATGAATGTATCATCTAACAAATCAGATGTACAGTATGGCTAATGATAGTACCATGACGACAAGCTTCAAAATCAAATTCCTCTAACATTTGAATGCCTTCTCATTATACTTTAGTATCTTTGAGAAAAACACTGAATTCTTCTAATGATGTTTGGAGCAGCTGTGCGGATAGATGGACTGTTAAAATAAATATTATTGTTTGTGTCACTGGAAGTTATTTTTCAATTTCTTATCTTACTTTCACTCACTCCCTCTCCACAGATACGGGATAGGAATGAAGAGCTGAGAAGCATGCTGGAATGGATTGTAGTTCACTGGAAAACACACAGAGACACATTTGAGCCAAAGGAGATTATACAAGAATCCACTGATCAGTGCCGATCATCACCTGAACAAAACCAGTCCCGGGTAGGAATACCAGCACTGCAATACAACAAGAAGGAACTAAGGCAGGGTTTACAATATTGACTAAAGTTACAGGAATGCGTGTGTTATCTGGAACTGTCATGTAAGCAGACAGAGCAGCTGAAGTGAAACATACTGCATTGCTCCCCTCTGAGTGCAAATATGTACTCCCTATGTTCATGTTTTATTGCTACTAAATGTCCAAAGTAGTTTATTCATTCACTCGTTCACATTTAACAAAGTGCTGGCAATGAATTGCTACTCCGAGATTCTCTACACTCTAAAATAATCACTCACGCACATACTTAATATTTCAACTCTCCAACATCACCTCCCAGGTATCATAATCTATGGTCATAACAAACAAGCAAATATAACAAAAGGTGTTTGGTGTCAGGGTCAGATGCTGTCGCCAAAGACAGACCTGTCTTCAGTGAGGACATCGCCATCAGACAGCTTGTACTCCGCAGAGCTCCGGCAAGCGGGGGAGGACACCACAACCGCATGTAACGTTTACACTGAAAACGGTCTTCATAACAAATGGGTGCTTTGGCTTCTAATCTGTTTTGGTGTGAACTATTATACATGTTGAATAGAGAGAGATGCAAAACAAAGCCAGATACTTCCAGTATCAACTATGTATGCTCATCATCTGAGATGATTTCTCCAGTGCACCAGGACCTACCAGACAAGTCTCCCTGCCTGGTTGTGGAGGAGCCCCGGGCTGCTGTCACACCTCTGGGAGGAAGTATATGTCTGATCCTAACCATGGACCCAGAAGCCCCTGACCTGGGCCGCAGTGTTGAGCCTGCAGAACTGACACATTCAGAACCGTTGCACAAGGTCAGTATCATCAACACACTGACGTGGTCAGGGGGTGTGGGTATGGCACTAATGCTGTCTTGGTTAGATGTGCATGCACTTTGAAAACATTCTTATTTGACCTTTCCCAAGCCCCGCCCCTTTCACTTGTCCTACCTAGTTACTGTAACTAGGTAGAACAAAACACCATAGAAAGCTATTACAACAAAACAGACAGTAAACGGAAGGTTCAGTCAGATTAAAAACATGCTCAACTGTTATTGGAGGACAAGCAAAAAGGGGAGGGGCTTGGGAAAGGTCAATTCCGCGTTCTTAAGATCCACATTTGCTACATGTACGTCTACGCCAGTGATCAGTCTGCATGCACTCAGCAGCGAATAAGTTCTTGTGTTTTGGAAAAATGCCTTGTTCTGATTGGTGGAACGGGGTCCAATAGTCTGCTCCTAACTTGATTGACATCTATTGCCTCTGTTAGCAGCATTTGAACTGAGAATAATAATACATAAAATACAGTATATATATATACACACTATATATATTACGGGATATATAATAAATAAAGATTTTGACATCTCCCCTTACTCTCTCTCTCTCTCTCTCTCTCCCTCCCTCCCTCCCTCCCTCCTCACACCTGTTCATTCCTGTCCCCAGGTCAGCACCTACGTACAGGTGAACGACGGCACGGAACTCGACTCCTCCAGCGAGGGATCCGCCAGCCCTCCCATTAGCTCCTCCTCCACCACGATGTTCCTGCCCAAAGTCAGCACTGTTGTGCTCACGGCCGCGCCTCCCATCTCCACCCACAGCCTGCCTGCCAGTGTGAGGAGAAAGAAGAGAGCGCCCCATAGACACACAGTGACCGGCCTCGCTGGGGTAGACAGGTTGGGGCCGGCTGGAGCTGTCGGACCCAGCTGCGCGTCTCGCAGAGCCAACACCTGGCCTATGGAGGAAAAGAAGCGATCCCCTGTCCCCGCTGGTCGCCCAGGCAACACAGAACTCCAGCTGTACGTTAGAAACAACTCGGTGGTGCCAGTTGCGCAGGAGAACAGGGTGGCGGCAGCGCCGAGTCTTAGCGTGTGTGCTGACAGCCCGGCTGATAAGACGATGGCAGATCGGAAGAAGAGCCACTTCAGTATCCCGCTGGGAGCAACGCTCCGTGTCGACCTTCCCAAGAACTGGGAGGACCTCTCGCAGATCAGTGCCGGAGGCCTGACCATCATAACACAGCCTCAGGAGTCGTCGGCCGGTCCAGGCAGTCCAGACACGCTCTCGTCTAACCTACACAGCGCTCCAATGCATGACCACCAGGCCAACATCTCATCCAGAATGATCAGAGAGGTCCGTACTGTGGATTCAGAGTTAGGGACATCTGGGGAAAATGGAAAAGGGGATGTTGCCCTAGTTCAGAGTCCGTTGATTCTGGAAGAGGATAAAAGCCCCTTTAAGGAGAGTGAGGAAAGCATGCTGATGGATACGTGCACGCTACAGCAGCCTTCAAACACCGCCAGATGTCAAGACGAGAAAGAGGCGGACATCCATCAAGATGGTATTGCAGATGGTCACACGACATGCACTGAGACTCAATGCTGTAGCTCAAACTCACCAGAACATGCCAAACATTTCCATCGCAGCCACGGGTGTGTAAGTGTCCACACAAAACTCTGCCACCTTAAAGATCATATTTATCACTCTCCAAAATGGCAGCTAGTCTCTGGTCAGACTACACTTATCACCCAACAAGTGAAGCGGCTTTCACATGCAAGTGTGAACTTGACTCCACCCGGTGTTCACAGAGATCGAGTGGTGGTCTGTTCGGAGGAAGATTGCACCTTGTGCCCCTCTGGCTCCAGAGCATTAGTAAGAAAGGAATCTCCCAGTATGGAGTTGGGTTACTCCGCAGACCCTCTTCGGCCTGACCATTGGCAGTTTGAGGAGGTGGAGGTTGAATTGGAGGATATCTGGAATGCAAGTGTAGACAAAGCAAGAGCTCCCTAAAAAGAAACCTGTGAGAGATGATTTTATCAGACAAAATAATGTTTATGATGGAACAAGACCTCCAGATAATGCATGGTCCCGTTCCAAAGTGAGGTAATACCATCATTACTTTATTGTTCAGTTAAAGAACGAGAGCCTTGACCTGTTGAAGAAACTGCCACATTATCCCTGTCACTTTTATCAGACAAAGGTGTTTAGAAGATAATGCAAATTCTGATGATATTAACGTGTAGATTAAATTTGTGTACATGGTCATTTCAAATTTTATTTCACTACGTGTTTAAAACTTTTGTTGCACGTATTTTCTGTAGTCTATAGCTAATAGCTGACTAATGACTCATACTCCTCTTCCCTTATTAAAATAAACATTGGATCAATCAATCAATCAATCAATCTTTATTTATATAGCACTTTTCATACAAATTCATGTAACACAAAGTGCTTCACA
>JAODTR010096744.1:0-12500 GCA_025399935.1 Amblyopsis rosae | reverse complement strand
GCTTGCCTGGTTAGCTGCAGAGATTAGCTGAGCTAAGCAGAGAGAGGGAGAAGAAGTGAACCCAGCGGGCCTTCAGAGGAGAAGTGGAGAAAAGAGAAGAATACATTCTTCACATCCTTCGCTCCATTCTGTCATCCTATGCCCGTCAAAGTGTTTTCTGTGTCTGATGTCTCTCTCCCTCTCTCTCTCCCTCTCCCCCCCCCTCTCTCCCTCTCTCCCTCTCACTCGCTCTATCGCTCTCTCTTGCTCTCTCTCTCTCTCCCTCTCCCTCTCTCCCTCCCTCTCCCTCTCTCTCTCTCTCCACAGAATCTATTTATGGAAAGCAATGTCACTCACGCAACACCATCAGATAGCTTTCTTCCCGGCATGCTCGCTGCTCATAGATCATTAACATATTCTGCGACCCTTGCACGCACGAGCACAGCCTGACACAGGTCAGTGCAGAACAGCAGTAACCAAATACTGTATTTACTCATAGACATAGTATAAGGCATGCACTTAACAGCCATTACATATACTGTAAAGTGTCATGTTAAATCTGCACACCGCAGTAGAGGAACTAAACTGTACCCCGACATTACACTTCCATTTACATTTTGTATGCTACTCATTTGGAGAATGTGTGTATGTCCCAGACTGCCTTCAGTGAAGAGTGATGACAGGCGGCATTAGTGAAGCAACATAAAGACGAGAATAGTCTCGCCCGGTCCGTGCCACACGACCACCCACCCCCCCCTACCAATCCTCTCATCCTAACCCGTGCCACCCCCCCCCCCCCCCCCCCCCCCACCCCCACCCCTCCCATCCTCTCATCCTAACCCATGCCCAAACGCCAGACGCTGCCCTTCAGCACCAAGGGCACTTAACGTGGCTGGACATGTCATCACTGTTTACAGGGTCCAACACAGAGCCAGAACACTGGGGGTTAACAAGCAGCAAAGCAGCCACACGGAGAGAGAGAGAGAGAGAGAGAGAGAGATGGGTGGAGATAAAAAAGGAACACATCTGGACAGGGATTAGGACAGCTAAAGAGGCTAAAAAAGGAGGAGGAGACAGAAGGACAGGCTTAGCGGGAGAGACAGAGAGAGAGAGAGAGAGAGAGAGAGAGAGAGAGAGAGAGACAGAGACACAGTCAACAGAAAGGCGTGTTTCTCTTACTTGAAAGAAACCCGGGGGCATGGGTCCTCCTGGCATGCCGTCGTTGGGGGGCATGCTGCCCATGACCGGGCTGGGGGCAGCAGCTGCACTCTGAAAGACACCAGCACACACAACAGATGTCAGGATGCTGCTCAGAAGAGCAGCAAACGGCCCGGGCCAGCTAAACCTTCTGCCGCTATGCTTCCATAAGTAGTCTCTGTTATCCATTTCCATCTTACACCGGAAAACAACAACCGGGGGGGCAGGACAGGGCTAGTGAAGTAGTAGTTGGGGTGGTCTCAGCTGAATGGGCCCAGGTTTGAGTCCTGCCCACCTTTAAGCATCCTTGAGCATATTTATCGAAACACTCCCTGATCCTAAATACTTAATTGTACTCTCTGTAAATAAAAGGCACCATGTTCTTCGACTCTCTCAGATGACCTGGTTGATGCGTCCATTATATGTGCAAGCAAAGATATAACACTGTTAGCTTGCTTGCTTGTTTGTTTGTTTGTTTGTGTACAAGTGTGTGTATTACTGCATTGGTTACTAGCAGGAAGAAAGGATACACCAACCTATGAACCCACAAAACTCAATACACACAAAATATTTAATCAATGCTGCTTCAGACACAGACATGTATTCACACACAAGCCATGTGATGTAACGCATTTACATTCCTATATCCCCTTCTCCCAAGTCTAAACCGTAAAAGACACACACACACACACACACACAGACAGCTCTCCTCCTCCTCGCCAACCCTCCCCCACTGTAACTCAAGCTTTCGTCTCTTCCAGCCGCAGAACAAACAATCTGTCCATCCCTCCCCAGCTTTCAGCTGACCCCTGTGACCCAGACACTAACTAACAGGCCCTGAGGCAGAACACACACACACACACACACACACACACACACACACACACACACACACGCGCACGCACGCACACAACTGCTGCAATAAGAGGGTGTGAAGAAGTGGGACCCACGAACAAAACACTCAAGACTCTGGACAGACAGGCAGACAGACAGAAAAAATACAGAGTGAGAGAGAGAGAGAGAGAGAGAGAGAGAGAGTGGGGTATGCATGACACAGCAACAGAGAGCGACAGAGAGCGGCGTGTGCAGATAGACGTGCGATGGAGGAGACAGATAGAGTCTGCCTTTCTACGGAGAACAGACGGGAACAGAACAGAGGCTAAATGCTCCTTATTTAGCAGACAACAGAAATACAGACAGTCAGCACACCAGAGACGGCTCTGTGGTTTCTCCCTCCATCCCCCCCACCCCCAAAATCCCTGTCTGAGATCTGGTCACTTGTTAACTCACTGCAAGAAGGGATAGAGAGAAGGAATTAAAGAGATACTCCTCGATGGCTTCGAAGCATCTCTTGAACCCTGGATATCGGGCCCAGCTTGTTCTGAAACATGGCAGTGGAAGAGTGCTTGGTTCTTGGTCAAAACTGCACCTGCACAGTTGCAGGTGATTATTTGGGGTTTTGGGGGTGCTGCAATAAGATTGAGCAGTGCCCTTTAAGCAATGTACTATGTATTTCTGTTGGGGCTGGGTACAGCTACAGACAATCCGTTTACAGGGCAGAACATCTCCAGATGTGTCCTAACGATTCAGGGGAAACTCGCTGCACTGAAGCAAACCAAGCAATTTCTATAATTCTTTGTGGTCACATATTTTCAAAGAAATACACACTGACTTGACCCCAAATGGATTAGTTAAGTATGGGATGCTAGTGGACAATAGCACAGCCTCAATGGTAAGCGGCCCGTGCTGTTGTCTCAGAAGCATTATGTCATTAGCTTATCTGCACATCTGCATCTACACAAGGATCAGCGACATCGATGAATGGCCGTCAGGCCGGACGTACGTGGAGAAGCACAGAACATAGGTGCTGCTGGCACACGTGTGTGTGTGTGTGTGTGCGTGTGCGCGCGCACGTGCGGCTGCCTGCCTCAGCCAGCCAGCGAGGCTCCACAGCACTCAGGTGAAGCAGCAGCGAAAGGCCCCTTCTCCTAGTTGCCATGACAACCCCGACCTCAGCTCCCGCTCTCCAGTGCCCATTAAAACCCTCAGGCCGTCAATCATCTGCCTGGCCAGGGAGCACACACACACACACAGAGGGAGAGAGAGAGAGAGAGAGAGAGAGAGAGAGAGAGAGAGAGAGAGAGAGAGAGAAATGGAGATAGAGTTTAAAGGAGCCTGTAGCTTGATGGCTGCTCTGCTTTGCCAAGGCTCTCTGCTTCATCCTTATTGTGCACACAAACAAACCTGGTGCACAATATGTCAACCCAGCATTATTAACCCTTCAGAAGCACCAATGCTAGCCCCGCTAGCCGTGCCTGGGAGCTAGCATCCACCACAGAGGGCTTCAGAACCCCCATGTCATTTAACAGCATTTACTGTATGTGTAAGCAACCACGACCAATGAGTGCTGCCCAGCTTGGGATGGACCTTTCCATATGCCCTCTGTCCTGGAGGACATGCACTCTACAGTGAGAGTGGAAAGGTTATATTAAGCTCTAAAAAAATCTCTGTTCAGGCCATTTCACACGTGTTTATATTCTCGTATGGTGCGTGCAGTGTGTAGCTTGCACGCACACACACACACACACACACTTTGAGTTTGAGTGCACAAGAAGGGTGCCATCCACTGTTCCCAACAGTTATTGCCTCTTGATTGGCAATAAGAGATAAGCTAACAGGCTGGCTGGCTTGCTGGCTGGCTGGTTGCTTTGAAAGCTGACTGGCGGCTTGTTAGCCAGCTAGCTGTGTAGCTAACCGAAGCTAGCTAGGGGCTAAATGGCTGGCACATAGACAGTGAGTGAGCGGCTCTATCTGTCTAGTGATCAGCCCCGGGCTCTCAAGGGGTAACGGATCTGCTCTTATCTGGGGTAGGACAAGCAGGCCAACACGCTGCTTCCCGCTGGTCACAACAGCGCTGATGCTGACCTGTGGGCCTGTGTCTGTGTCTGTGTATCTGTCTGCGTGTGTGTGTGTGTGTGTCCGAGGTCACAGTAGCTCAGCCTGAACTACTAGACTAACCAGCTAGAGCCTAATCTGCCATGCAAACAAACACACACAAATGAAAACACATTAAATACAGTTGTGAGCTTATACTGCACACTGTATTATTCTCTCTCCCTCTATCCCTCTTCTTCTCTTTCACCCTCTCTCTCTCCCTCTCTCTCTCTCTCTCTCTCTCTCTCTCTCTCTCTCTGCCGTGCTGCCAGAATAAAAGAACAAACTCTGAATAGTGCTGAAATAGCAGCTGTGTTGAAGTTGTGTAAAGACTTGTCCTTGATGAGTAGAGAGGACTCATCGGTCCTCCAGCAGGTGTATAAGCCTGCATAAAGGATTTCTGACACCGTGCGTGGGTGGGTATTTGCGCACACTTGCTTACAGGTGCACATGTGTCCCTGCATTAATCTGCCTTTTTGTGCATGTGTGTGCGAACATGTGTGTGTGTGTGTGTGTGTGTGTGTGTAAGTAAAACCATACGCATCTATTCACGTGTATAACACGTACACATGTTAATATGGGAGAGCATGCCAACCTGTTGGGAAATGTAGTAGTGTGTGTGTGTGTGTGTGTGTGTGCGGATGCTGGTGTCTTGGAGCACATGTCAACATTGTGATGTTTGGCGTGTGGTTATGAGTAGGCCAGCCTTGAAGCTCTCAGCCTTACAATGATTAGCAGGCCCATCTGTCAGCTAGCATCTCCGCTCATACAGTCCTGCCTCGCCGCTAATCTTTATAGAGTTGACTGCACTGACAGAGTTATTGGTCAGACTTAATTCTGCCTACCCATAGTTCCAGCAGCTGTTCTGTCAATCAGGTGAATTAATTAACAGTAAACAAATCTGCCTGGGATAGCCCCACAGCACACACGTGTGTGCACACAAACACAGTCCCCACCGCCATCCTCCCCAGCACACCTCTGTCTCAGAAGCCCCCCCCCCCCCCAACCCTTCTCCATTCCCCTGGAGGCGGAAGCTGCCTCTCAGCGCTCTGAGCCTAACGGGAAGGGGATGGAGGAGTCAACCTGGCAGCGTTGCTGGGCTGTGGTGGCGTCATCACGTGGGTTCATTCCCCCTCCTGCCCCGAAGGCAGCACATGTCGGAGCTGCTGCTGCCTACACAGCCGACCAATAAACCTTCGCCCTGAACACCTGACAGACAGGAAAACAAACTCACCCTGTGCAGACGGGGGGAATAAACAAACGCACACACCATCCATACGGCTCACGGATGAAACAAACAAACCCCGAGACACAGGCAGTCAATTCCTGCCTCCTGCACTCTACATGACATGGAGCCTCCGTCTGTGTGAGGAAGAATAAGAAGGAGGCGGTGCTTATATAGACGGCAGGTGGCACAGACGAGGGTGTTGTAGCACAATTACGCACGAGACAATAAACTACAAAACAAGCCACGTCAAACAATGAAATGCACCTGAAATCCACATTTAACTGCTAATGTGCATGTTTACAGAAAATGTAGCTTACAAAGTGTCGTGTACTCGACGAGGTAGCAGCGGTAGCCTAGCAACAATTCTGAGATTGGCAGTTGGTCGCTAGCAGAGGGTTAGCCAGGCTCTACTTGGGGCTTTGGTGCTAAATGGCAGGTAAGTGAAAGTGACACAAACATGCGTGAGCTGTGAAAGATTCATTTCCTGGGAGGGTAATCCAGCAGCTGGCCTCACTGTACATATACACGTAACACGCACGCACACACACACACGCAGGCTTTATTGGTGGTGTCAGTAGTTAATGGCCAGGGATTGGTGATGGCCTGCTGTTCGCTTTGTTGACCCTATAACACAGGTCCCCCCTACTGACACTGCTCTTTAATTACACACACAAACACACACTGATCAGTAAACCCCCTTCCTGCGCCTGTGGCCTTTCAGGCCCTCATTAGGCCAGTGTTGGGCAGAGAGCCACTAGAGAACCAGAGGGCAGGGTCACGATGGGACACAGGCACACACACAGGCACACACACACACACACACCGGACACACACGCGCACACATGCACACACAGCCTCACAGCCAGCAGCTACATCCCTAATTGAAGATTATTAATGCTGCTAATTAGGGAATAATATAATTTACTGGAGCTGGGAGACCAGCGTGTGAATGTGAAGAATACAGTTGATGGTGTAAATGATGTTCATTTGTTTGTGTAGCTGAATGTGCAGACCATATTTGACCGTTACGTCCTAGTTTCTCGAGTAGGTGAGTGAGTGAGTGAGAGTGAGAGAGAAAGTAAACTCCAGATTGTATTTACTCCTCCTCTTGTTCACCCCTCCTCTCTCTCTCTCTCTCTCTCTCTCTCCCTCTCTCTCTCACATCTTGCTGGGCTGGGTTTGAGGCCATTGTCAGTTACACCCCCACAGCGCCGTCAGCAGTGCCTTGTCACCACTCAGATCAATGGGTCAAAACGACAAGTCCTGATCTAAACACAGCTGGGAGATTTGTCCCCAAAAGACCCCGTCACATGAGTGCAGAGACGCGCTGCACACACACACTGTCGCTGTCACATCATAAAGCTGTTTTGTAATTATTCTGTTGATATATGGACAATGCTTACATGTTATTGCAAGCTGAACACTGCATTTCAGTTAGTCTGACCACCCGGCCAACGACGCTGTCCATGATTCATGATTTGTCCAACGTTATTAAAAGGGGCCGCAAAGCAAACATACATGCCGACCGGTATCTTTGTGCAGACTGTACTACTTCAATTTAAATTGGTAATAAGGTAATGCATTGACAGATGACATAAACAAATGCATGTTTATAATAGGCCAAATTAAACTAAATATACTATGTTGGAAATATTTGTGCGGTGTGACTTTTCAGTTGTAACCAAATTGCTAGGGGTTCTAAAGGGAAAATGTTGCCTAGAAATAGCTTCTTATCAAATGTATAATGTGACAATGATCATCAAGATGTTGAGAAGACGTCAGAGATCGCTCTGGGTTCAGAATATTCTACAAGTCTGTCAGCAGAGGGGTATTGCGGCTGGATCACGACAGGTGGGTTCCCGAGATATTTAACAAAAATGGAGCTGAGATTGAGGCAGGACAACTGTCGGCGTGCTATTTTTCCGGCTGAGCTCCTCGCAATTAGTTTACAGTGAGTTTAAGATTTTTGTTTTAGTCTAAATGGTGTTGATCTTTCGCTTTGTATTTTCAATAGTCTCGAAATGTTTAACTGCTTGTTACCTGTTGGTAAGTAATATAAACTATTGTATTTGTGCTCGTTCATTTAGTTTAACTCAATAGCCTAATGATATGGGGGAAACCTGCCACGGCAATTATTAATTTCTTCTCCACTCTGTTCGCAAACTAATGTTTGGTGGGATCCAAAGTTTTCCCTGTTGTCTTCGGTAGAATTCGCTAGAGCGGAGCACTTCTACATTTTAATTAGTTGCCGCTGAACTGCGTCAGAGCTAAATTACCCTAAAGTTGACTGGACTTCAACTTTCCCCTGATGCCGTCGTCGTCCAAGACGCGTGGCCAATGATCTCGCCGCTGCTTGCGCAGGCTGCCATTTAACAGTGACGACTTCCTGTCTAATTGATGCTCTCGCCGGATTGCGGTCTGAACGCACGGTTAAGTCTATTCCGTGTGTACCTCACTCACTACTGTTGGATCTGCTGTGGCTCAAACTTTGTTAAGATTTAATAACATAATGTAACTCTTTATCAGCTAGACCTCCCACAGTACCAGTCTGGGACTATAATTGCATGTGAATTTAATCTCTGACAAACCTTGCTACTAAAGTACACCTTCTCACTCTTTGGTGTTATTTTGCTCTCTCTCATGCACCTATTTCTTCTCAATGCTACACTCACACAACTAGCTTTTATTTTGGCAGGGCTGGGAAAATGGAGGATGAAAAACATTTTAACTGGCACCTTATACAGTCGACCTAAAAGACAGAGATACAGAGAGAGAGAGAGAGAGAGAGAGAATGATGAAGTTGCCTGTACTCTAAACTGCCTAGGGGGATATTATGGACCTTAAAGTGTCTCTTAGATGGATGTTATAGCTCAAAACAATGAAAGAATTACAATACATTATAATTTATTTTGGCTAATGGGTTGTGAGTGCAAATTTAACTAGGTAAACAGGGGGAGTACATCCGTGTGCTCTGCATTATTCTTCTCTAGGAATGGAGCATGTCAGCACACAGTATGAAGACAACAGCCGACTAGACATTTAAAACTATCTCACACAAGTCTAATACACACACAAACACACTTTCTTCCCCATTCCCAAAAAGGGGTACTGACATCCATGAGATCAGAACAATGAGATCAGCTTAAGATCACTTGATAAATATTAAAAGGAAACAGTCTGATGCGTTCACGCTTACGGCACGACAGACAGGTTGGTCTTCAGAAGAAATAAAGTCTGAAGAGAAATAAAACCCGATAGTGACTATTTTCCATGCACATCATTCTAACTGTTTTCAAAGAATGACTAAGGCACCGCTCATTCTTCATCCTGCAAAGCGGTGGTATGCATGAACAGTAAATACTACCATTACACACTTTCACAGGTCATTTTAAACCTCCCTTTAGGTATTGCTATGTGTAGTGTATGCATAATACTATATAGTGCTGTCATTCTGCCGTAAAACGCATTATTGGGGAGGCTTTATGTAAAGAACACGAATTTGGATATGAATCTGAGGGACACATCTTGACAAAGTTGACATTCAACACAGTACACAGGTCAGTGTTTTTGAATTGTCATGGATACCCATATTTGGACACAATAAATGCACCATTCCCTACGCTAAGCCCATGCAGTGAGCCGCCTTGGTAGCAGCCCCAGTGTCAGATCCACTAGTGAGGCATGAGCCCACAACACAGTGACCTCCAGGACACAGCAGCAGAAACACAAGCTGACACCGTCTCCTGCCAGGGTGGAGGAGCGGCAGGAGAAGAGGGCAGACACACCGGCACATTCCCCAGACAATGGAGGGTCTGTGGAACCGACTCGGGGCCCCAGGGCACGCAGAGGAGAGAGAGAGAGAGAGAGAGAGAGAGAGAGAGAGAGAGAGAGCACTATACATGAAGAAATGGGGATGTGGCATGTTGGCATCATATGGAACTGATAAGGGCAAAGTGCAATAAAGAAGAGATGTGTGTGTGTGTGTGTTTTGAGAACGCAGGAATGTTCGTCTCTAACGCCATGTGTGCGCGTTTAGGTGTATCACAGAGAAAACCCGTCTCCATCTCCCTCCCTGGCTTCACGCTATACCCAGAGTTCATAGGTCTGTCCAGCCTCCAAGCTAGAGCAAGACCAGCTCACTGGCATTCACCCTTGAGCCTGCCTGCGTCCACAACCCCCCCGCACACACACACACATTAAGGAGGAAACATGCCCCGCCCTCTCCCTCTTTTCCCCAGGAGAGAGACCCTCCGGGAGACAAATGACCGGAGGATAAGGAGCTGTGGACGAGCCACCAGACCAGCCCTACAGAATGCAGTGGCATGCGGGAGCACAACGCATTCTGTCGCGAACGGAAGGGGGAGGGATGGGAGGGGGGGGGTCGTTTTGTACGCTTGCATCCAGCGTTGCCAGGCAGTTTACAACAGAGTGCCCGTCAACACACAACACGAGACAAGAGGGTTGACAAGAGGGATTATTGAAAGCCTCCATTTCCGTGACACAACCCATTTGTGCTACGACAGTTCCAGTGCAGAGCCATTCAAGGGGTCAGACAGACAAACACTTCCTGGGTCATCGCTGCACCGCCTGTTAGGACAGTGGCGGATAAATATTTACTCTGGAGCAGTTGGCGCGTCATGGAGAGATAGGAGGGGCAGCGTGCACGCGTGTGTGTGTGCATGTGCGTGTGTGTGTGAGGAGGTACAATTTCCAGAGAGCGCCTCGCTTACTCTTAACACAAGCATGCATGTAGGAAGGCTAACTCGCAGCAGCACCGCCATCAATAAATAAACACAGGCTGACAGAAATATCCCCAGTAGAGCCTCACCCAGCCCAGCACAGTAGTGGCACGCATGCAGATACACTAGCAGCAGGACAAACACACACACACACAAATATATTATGATTAGAGAGCGAGATGGAGGGAGGGAGGGGGAAAGAGAGAAAAAGTGAGAGAGAGAGAGTGTGCAGAGCAAGGGGGGGGGGGAGAGAAGAGAGAGAGAGAGAAAGAGAGAGGGAGAGAAAAATGGTTACATCGCAGTGAGTGCAGACTCTGTTCCTCTTTGCATTTCTATTGTTTGCAGGTCTCTGGTCCCAGAGCCAGAGGAAGGGATTAATAGCTGGGGTGAAACATGCTTACTGTTCACTCATGTTTGTTGGGGGCAATTCTCTCTCTCTCTCTCTCTCTCTCTCTCTGGTTCTTTGGCATTTTATTCCCCCTCTGAATGTTTTTCTGGTCCCCTCTTTCCAAGTATCCGTTTTTAACCCCCCCCTCCCCACACACCTTCCCTACCCCCACAGACAGCCAGGCTGTGCAGGACTACAACACAGACTACAGCCCCCTCTGAGCCCCTGCTCCACCACTCTGCCTCAACTTCTGGTTCTGATTTGAGAAGCAGCCTCTCTCTCTCTCTCTCTCTCTCTCTCTCTCTCTCTCTCTGTCTACTGGAAACAGATACAGCTGCACGTGTGCATTCACAGCCTGAGACATTTATGCCCCCGTGTGTGAGTGAATGGCTACACACAGGCACACACACACGCGCGCGCCTCCACTGCAAATATGCCATAGATCACAAAACGAGTGGATGACTCAGTACGTACATGAATACACACACACACTTTGTGTTCTCTCTTCTCCTATACACACTGTTCATTAGGGCTGCTGTCCCCAAGCAGTGCATGCAGGCTGCCAAGCTACATGTGGTGCATTGCATTTCACAGCCTTTCTGCAGGTATACCGTAATGCATAAAAGAAAAACACACAACCGTGATCCATTTAGATCAATTTACACTACGAAGAGAAAACACCGTAGTGTATACAGTGAAAACAAGGGCTGGATCATATTCCATAAGCGATTGATTGGCAAAATCATAATTATATGATATTCTAATGATTTTCTCTTGAAAGTCGTGCTAGTGGCGTTCTACACTCCAGGACAGCCGCTCTGCCCAGACACAATGTTCTCTGTGCTCATTTAATTTCTTTGGCATTGTCAGGTTGAGCACGAGAAAGCTCTTTCAGAGATCTTGGATTCTTCTTGTCAACTAAACCCATCAGTGGAATTATATCACTTCCCATTTCTCTTATACTGTATATGCAGTATATTATCCTTTGAGGCCTACTCACCATCCTTCTGTATATCCATTCCTTAATCACACATTAAGTCATGTTCTCTCTATTTGTACCTATCTGAGTCTTATCAGTCTACTGCCAGAACCCACAGACACACGGACGGCAGGAAAACCCAGCGCACACAGAAGTTCATCCTCCACCATTTTCAAGCTTGTGTAAAAATGTCAACTTGCATGAAACATGAAAACGCCCAGATTACCCTCTCTCCACTTTAGTCTATGCTAGGTATAATTGTAAGAGCACTGGACACAACTGCTGCTAATTGGATGGATTGCCGCAGAGTATAGATTGAGCAAAGAAGCGACCTGTTGCCTTTGACTCATTCTGTGTCATCGGCCAATAAAAAGTCTAGACGGTCAAAGAAAACAACGGTGTGTGTTCTTAAGACATGTTTCTTCATGACACGTAGTTAGTGAATGTTTATGCAGCATTAGATATTAGCTGTGCTTGTCCAAACTCTGATATTAATAAGGAGAGAAGCTTATGAAGCCATGGACATGGGGTTGTAGACAAGCATGAAGACAAGGCTTAAAGGAAACATGAGTTGCACAGCGGTCGTGCATGTGCACGCTCGCACACGCGCACGCACACACGTTAGTAAAGGAACCCAAGGGAGGTCATTTATACTCATGCTTCCATAGCCTTTAACTCACCTCCTTCTCCTGTTGTTCTCCCTAATGTTCTCCTTCATGCTAAACCTGCACATGAACACAAGCACCCCCCCACCAGGAGAAATGGGGTCGTTTGCCTCCAACACCCCTTCCCCCCCTCTCTTTCTCCTGCTTAACTCACTCCCTCCACCCTCTGCCCCCCCCCCCCCCAACAGCCCTCAGCCAATGGCATCTGGGTATTAGGCAGCTCAGAGAAGCTGTTGTCATGGTGACGGGGCTTCTGTCTGCGCGCTGTCCCTCAGGCATCCCAGATCCAGAGAGCAGCGTCGTGTTTACGAGAGAGAGAGAGAGAGAGAGCGAGAGAGAGAGAGGAGGGGAGAGAGAGAGAGAGAGGGGGGGGGAGAGAGAGAGAGAGAGG
>JAODTR010096723.1:3480-13530 GCA_025399935.1 Amblyopsis rosae | reverse complement strand
AGCCTGGCCTGGCCTAGCCTAGCCTTGCCTGGCCTGGCCTGGTCTGGCCTAGTCTTACCTAGCCTGGTCTAGCCTAGTCTTACCTAGCCTGGCCTAGCCTAGCCTGGCCTGGCCTAGCCTTACCTAGCCTGGCCTAGCCTAGCCTAGCCTAGCCTAGTCTAGCCTGGCCTAGCCTGGCTCCAAATGACCAAGTCGGACAGAAAACCTTCAGTGAGGAATCTGTTGGGAATCTATTCTAGTTTAGTTTAGTTTAGCCTAACCTAGCCTAGCCTAGCCTAGTTTATTCGAGCCTAGTTTAGCCTAACCTGGGCTGGCCTAGTTTAGCCTACTGCTTGGATGTGAATCTGGACTGGATTCACTTTTGTTTTGGGTACCAGTTACCGGCCAATAGATGCACACAATTCTGATAATAGTGTGTGTGTGTGTGTGTGTGTGTGTGCGTACATATTAAATATCTACATCTTAGCCATATTTGTCTTACAGGCAGGGGTGTTCCTGATTGAGAATCATATCTTTCCCAAGCACCACTTTGAGCCAACTGGAAAGTTCCGCTTGCCTCAGTGGGAAGGGGTGCCTGGCATTAATATTCTGGAGCACGTCTACAGAGAAGAGCCCGTCAGAAAAATAAGCCATCCCTACAAGATGATAGTACAACCAAGGTAGGACTGTTGGGAAAACACAAGCTTAGGATGCAGTAGCCATGTATAAAACGAGCACCAGGTCTGACATGTCGGACACGTTTGAGCAAATGTTCAGAGGGAGGGATTGAAACTAGGTAAGACTTCAGACTATCCCTGTAAAGCTTTCTTAGCTCTACAAAGGTCCACACATTAAGGATGAAGTAGTCATTTTATGGAGCACGTAATCTGTCTCCAGCGTCCGTTAGCTAGCTCATCTACGACGCCCTTGGGGAGGATGCAAGGCACATCTTTGTCAGAGGAATCTGGTGAAAGCGTGTTAGAGATAAGTGTTTGATAAACCGGAGGCAAAAATGTATTATTATTTATTATTACATTTCAAATGTCAGCATGTGGACCTTTGGATATTGAGGAAATGAAGTTATATAACCTAGTGATCCTTTAAAATTATATTCAGATTTCAATTATTTTTCAAGGTTTAATGAAAAATATATATAATAAAAAGGTAATTGCGCATAACAGATACATAATAAAGCCTCTAATCTGATGTGTGTATGTGTGTGTGCACGCGTACATCCGCGTGCGTATGTTTGTCCATGCGCGTGTATGTGTGCATGTGTGTGTACGTGTGTGTGTGTGCGTGCATGTGTGCATGGGTGTGCGTGGCAGCATGGTGGAGCAGACGTCTGTGCACTCGGTGCTGAAGTGGATGGGTGACGTGGTCACGGTCCCGCCCAGCGTGTGCCACCTGATCCACGTGCGTGTGGCCCTGCAGGGTGCCCTGACCCTAGACCAGCTGAAGGTGGACACCCGCCTCTGGGACTTCCACGAGCAGCTGGTTCCCAGGGTGGACGCAGCCCTGCAGAGGCTGGCCCTGCTGGGGCCACGGAGGAGCCGCGGGCAGGCCTGACGGACACGGAGGTACTGTGTGCGCACACGCAAGCTAGCGGTGCCGCCGGCCAGGCTAGGGGCATGCCACTTTTATGGTCTGATGAGGCCGAGACGCAACCATGGAAACGGGGAGTAATCGCTGACTGATGTTAATGGATCGCAATCCGCATATTTGAAGAGATTAAATAAATAAATACATACTTTAGCTCCATATTTGGCATTGGGAATTAAATATTCCACTTGGCTGCTGTACTTGTGCAACTGAATCCATAATTTTCATTCATAGAATAATCAGGTTAGACAAACTAATTTAATAGAGCCAATTTAACTGGTACTGTTTATACTCTAAATATACCTGAACAAATTGTTAACACAGTATTTTTGTGTTATATATTATACCAAAAATAAGTAATTTTCAAGAAGCAAATAGCAATGAAAGATTAGAGGTTCCAGTATCTAAACTGATGTTTGCAACAACATTGTAGATGCTGTAGCAATGAATCTTAGGGAAACTTATTTCCCGGCAAAAGCTTGTCTTTTGAGATACAATGGATGTTGACAAAAAAGAAGATAAATGTGATTCATTAAATGAAGCAACAAAATGGAATATTATTTCTCCAGTTTAGTGTATGGAGTTGAGGTATATAAGAAGCTACAGTATACAGTCTGACCATAATATTCATGCAGGGGTGAAACATTTCTCTGCTAGTTGTGGACACAACCAGTGTCTCAAATTTTACGCTTGGTCAGGACTGTGAACTCAAATACCTTCATAAGGAAGAATATAGCATCACTGAACAGTTCTCAGGTATAGTTTCCATAACCTTCCTATCCATAACCGGGGAAAGGATGGTCCAGTGGTCTGGGTATTGGGCTTCCAGCCGGAAGGTTGTGGGTTTGAACCCTGATGACCTACCTGTAAGCATCCTTGAGCAAGATGCCTAACCCCTTAACCCTTAACTGCTCCCGGTGGTTGGTTGCACCTTGCATGGCAGAAATCACCGTGAATGGGGGAATGTGAGGCAAAAATACTGTAAAGTGCTTTGGATAAATGCAGTCCATTTAACACTGTAACTTATTTCAGAAGGAATGTGTAGAAACGCTGAATAGCTGGCACTTTAAGGATATGACTGACTCATGTTGTACTAGACAGCATTATCAATCAAACAGTAACAATGTGATTGATCATGGATTGAATAATGACCCATTTTATACAGTATAAAATACTGTTTTACAGGAAGCCATAGAAAATCTGTAGTAATTTTTTTTACGTTTTTAGTAATTCCTAATTGAATCAAAAGTGCTGTTGTTTGTATATTCCTTCACTGTAAAATTATGAATATGCTTTTTTCAGTTTTTTTAAATGTTTGTAATTTTAATTAAACAAACTTCTTATTTAATTTGTTTGCTAATTGTGCTGTATGTATGAAGTACCTATTTGGGGTTTCTGTGTTTCCAACAGATGTGAAATAAACTTGCGGTGGTAGTCGGCCTTGGCATGTGTAGCAGAGCCCGTAATTTTTTTTTTTACAATTGTACGCTTGCAGAAAACTTGAATGAAACATATAAGCAAATATGTCTTATGATAAAATATTATTAATCCATGGCGTCTTCAGTCAAGTACCATCCAAACCCATGTTCAGTGCTTTTCCATTATTTTCTCTATCTTTATGGGACATATAGCAATACAAAGAAGTGGACTGTAAAGCTGAAAGGTTTCAACTTATCATTCCAATACTTCTAATCGCCCCCACTGTGGAATGCATTGCTGCTGTAGCAGAAGATGAAGGCTTGAATATTTTGACATGGTGCATTGGGGTAGTTTGGAATACGCTCTCAGGCAATAAGCAGTTTTCACAATTGTGGTTGGAAAAAAATAAATAAATAAGTTCAATTGAAAACGTGTTGGTGTTTTTACCTCCCACATCCACGTGCTGAGTCACCCATCTCCTCTCCTTTCCTCCCCCTGCTGGGCTGCTATGGTTACATCCCCCCCGGCTGGTTGTGTTTAAAACATGAAGAAAAAGCCTTGTTGTCGACCTATACTTTGTCTTTGTGCTGCAATCTAATTGGAAGTGCTGAAGGTATCACTGAGGAGATGCTGCCATCTCTGGCCTGACCGTGTATTCTCACAGTAAGCGAAAAGGCTTACTTGATGACAATAACAACTCCCTCAGTCGACATTGTGCAAGTACAAAATTTTATTTTCCATTAGGAAATATAAATCCATACAAATATGAATAAGGTTGTTGTGTAGCTGCATGGAAATCGATGTATGGACATTTGTGGCAGAAAGGAGTGGGCCTGCAATGCATGTCCCTGTAATAAAGAGGGTAAGATCATTCTGGGATGCAAATAATGACATGTTGGTTGGCTAGCGGAGGAAAGCCTTGTGGTCTCAGGAGGATTATGGCAAGGTGCCTTCGCCTAATCACTGTGTACACAGTAGTTATGGTTACAGTACCAATGCCCATGTATGACTTGTACAGTATGTCCTTGTTAAATACACAATATATTTTGTAGAATTTAAATAGGACTACAGTACTTATAATTAATTTATTTAAATGTATGCAATGACATTTTATTTTAAATACACCTTTAGGATTATGTATTGACAGTATGCACCAATATATTATGCTTTAAGAATAATTGAATTGCATACTTTAACTTCTATTTGTTGTATTTTCAAGAAATAAACTGTTTTGATTTGTTGTCTGAAGTGTAAAAAACAAAAATATTGCTTACAAGAGACTATTTCCCCAGAGCAAAATAAAACAGAAATAAAACAATAATGCCGTCTGTCAGCCATCTGGAAATCTCATTTTTCGTTTTGTTACACTCACACACCTTGCTAGAATTAAGCAGAGGCTCGCCCCTCTGTTTTCGATCAATGGGGTTGGGGAGCATTAATTTTCTCCATTTGTATTGCTCGTGTTCAGGGGCTAGCACAAAACATGCTACAGAGCATCGCACTAGTACGGGTCTGAGCCATAGAACTATAGTCTACAGGCCACACATGCAGTATTTAACACATAACGGCATCGTCTAAAAACTTGATCATTAGCCTACATCATAAAACCCACTACGCGTTTTGTGTATCATGGAATGAAAACTAGGCATTTATCTATCCATCCATCTTCATCCGCTTATCCAGAGTCGGGTGACGGGGGCAGCAGCTCCAGCAGGGAACCCCAAACCTCCCTTTTCCGAGCCACATTAGAAATCTCTGACTAGGAGATCCCGAGGTGTTCCCAGGCAAGTGTGGAGATATAATCTCTCCACCTAGTCCTGGGTCTTCCCCGAGGCCTCCTCCCAGCTGGACGTGCCTGGAACACCTCCCAAGGGAGGCGCCCTTACCAGATGTCAGTACCACCTCAACTGGCTCCTTTCAACACGAAGATAGGCATTTATTTAAACAAAAACTGTCAGAATGTATGTATGTATGTATGTATGTATGTATGTATGTATGTATGTATGTATATAAACGAGCTTGCCTCACTCGCGCAGAAACCCTGATTATGAAATTTTCGTAATCAGAAACGGCAAATACATTTTTTTAAAAAGTAATCATTTGGAAAGTATTTATTTAACATTTGCAACCAGGTATCAGTTAAATACAGGACTTTTAATTTCTCTCTGTCTATACATCCCCCGAACAGCAGGGATTGTCTCCACACAGGAGGAATGTTACAGCTCATCGCACGATGTGCTCAAAGCTTTTGGCGTTCCGTCTTCTAATAGAGAGAGAGAGAGAGAGAGAGAGAGAGAGAAGGAACCGCAGCTCTTGCACAGGGTAAAGTAGACAAACAGTGTTTACTAGCAAGAGCTTGTTTCTGTTGCGATCACCTCTATGGAGGAGCAAAGCCCACCGGGCCAGAAGAGTTCAGACCAGCGCAGCCTTATGACGGTTGCTCCGGGAAAGAATGCATTCTGTTGTCAAACCCATGATTGGAAAGCTAAAAGTAAAAACGATCAATGTGAATATATTAGAAAGAAAAAGGCAATCAAGTCTAATAAACGCCAACTCGCAACAAGAACGGGGTTATAAATTAAAACTGTCCAAATAAAATCAATCAAAACCAGCCTGGGGCAATTCAGTTTCCATTTCAAGACTGGAAAAATCCTCAAGAAAAAAAGTAAAAAAAAATTTTCTCAAAAACAAAAGCAAACAAATTAAACAAAATGAAAAAAAATGGCACTTTTCAGTCTCTTGAATTGGAACCTAGAATCTCGACTGAAAGAAATGGAATCGGCCCCAACCCTAAAATCAACTCTTTCTAATTTACATATATGGGCCAGGCACTTCAACCATCCACCAATGTCTCCCACTGTACCCCCCATCCCCAGTGGCAGGGGGGGTTACAGAGGGCTAAGCCACAGTCTTGAAGGTCTGCAGTATGAGGTTGGTCTGGTGGATGAGTCGGTTCGCACTGATGAACACATTTATCGCCCTGGAAGGACACAGAGGACGAACGAGGTCAGGCTGAGCAGCAATGGAGGCTGGGCTCTTATAGCGCAGCCAGGATATGCAAAGTCACCTCCTCAAAAACACCAATGCTAAGGAAATGTGAATTTCTGCTCGATTGTTGTCGAAGCTCAATATATTTTGTGTTTAAGAACCAGAAAAAAATTATATCTTCAGTTTAAGATTGGTTGTACTAAAAGGTATACTCTGTGATTGTAAGCCAATAGTTTTTGTCAATTCACCAAATGTCTCCTTGCATTCCACTAGCTAAACGTTAGCTAAAAAGCTATCTTCTAGCACATCACTAGACTGTAAGATAGCATTTTCCCCAACAAGGTGGGTTGAAAGTGTGGTATTTCCACAAAGTGGGACAACAACAACGCAGCCCTAGGCTTTGCAATGCCTTTCTAATGTGTGTGGGGGCGCTTCTGAGTTTGTTTTGGATTTGAAGCTCAAAGTGAGCAAGTGTTCTCAAGAGTGACTAACCCTGCCTTTAAACTCCAGTGTTTGACAATGGGCTAAAACACAAACAGGCTAGGTGGAACTGGGTGCGATACAGGTAAAACCTGTCCCGCCTCAGACGTCCATAGTGAAGGTTAATTTAAATAGTCAAATGTTACTCCACGTCACATAGCCATATTATTTACTATGCTTGGGTTAGGAGGAGGGGTCATTTGCATGCAACAATAGACACAAACAAGTTTGTTGTTATTACCACCACCACCACCTGCGCTGAAAACAAACACCAGAACCATTGCATTTGAAATATGAGCAGGATCATACCGACACTCCTCTAGAGAACTGCCTTTACAACAATAGTGGTATTTGCCTGGATTTTCTGTTACATGCCGGTTATTAATAAAATAAAGAATTCCCTAATAAAGCACAAGTCACTATAACTGACAACTTAAGTACGAAACTATAGCTTTGGACATCATGTCCATTTGCAGTGGTGAAATTAGATTTTACTTGAATAACTGAACAAAGGTGTCACAGAAACACTCACAAAACAAGTACTACTACTGATTGACTACTGACTACTATTACTACTGCTAATACTACTTCTAACACTGCTGCTGCGGGAACAAAAAGGTTTGAGGTGGTTTCAGTAACACGGTGCAGTAGTCCCCAGTCTTGACTGCTCACCTGGATAGGGTATTAAAAACATGCCATGGTTCAACTGGCTCGGTGTGCAGTAAAGCAATGGACTCCTTACACCAGAGCAGCATGCCACATTCATAGTTAGCAGTAGTATTAAAGGCACATCTGTCAGACTGACATGTGATATTGAGGATGAAATAACTCACTTTCCATCTTTGAAGTATGTCTTTAGGGTGTCACTGAAGCTTTTGGAATATTTCACAAACTCCTTTTTCTGGTGCTCCAAGGCCTTAATACACACAGAAAATAAATGAAAAAGAGAATATCTCACACACACACACCCTTAGCAACAAGTACTATTCATCAAAACAGGTTTATTTATTTGATCATAAGGGTTTTTCTCTACTCACTCTGCGATTCTGGTACTGATATTTCTTAATGACATTGTTGACAGTGTCCAGGAGCTCTTTAATGGCGCTGGCTATGTCTCTGTGGGAAACCATTACAAACCGATCACAACTCACGGCTTACAAAACAAACCAATACAATGTATGCCTTAGCTGTGGTTGTTAAACCATTGACAATGGCGTAGGAGTAGTTGGACGTCCCCCCCCTCCCATTTGAAACAGTTTGATTTGTCCCACCCAAAATGTATCCCGCGAGAGATAAACAATCATATTTTGAAAGCAAGACTGATTTACTGCTATTTCTGTCTCATCTTAATGTCCGATTGGTTATGTAGCATAATAGTTGCATGAACACTGCTTGTGTGATGCTTTCTTCCATGATGTGAGCCTGCATGGGTTGGCTTGAACCGCTCTTGCCCTGAGGATGAATCGTAGGCTAATTAGGCAATTTTCAATTTGCTGATCATTTTCTGTTAAAATATTTTATAACTCAGAGATTTGTGCAGCTGTGTGACTTTCACGTTCATTCTTCTGCTCTTTAATAGACCCAATTCATTTAAGTCTATCAGCAACCGTTATAGTCTACTTGCTTATCTATAGTCTCATGGCAGAACGTAAACATTCACTTCTGCAGCAAGACCGAATAGGAAACAGCATATGATATAACTGAGTTGTTACAATGTCTGACTATATTAATAGCATCTCCAGTCGTATTGAAACATCCCACACACACTATTAAGTGCACAAAGACACACAATGTTGATGCAGCACAGATTGTCTGTACAGACAGACACACAATGTTGATGCAGCAGAAACCGTCTCTCCACACAACACTGAGCTGTACCTTGGCCTTAAGAGATCACATCAAAAACAAACAGAGAGAGCTAACACATCACATGGAAATGCTGTCATGACCAGTCATGCCTATGACATTGACGTTCAGCATGTTTCAAAACGAAGGCAGAGCTACATGAAGCAATACAAACAGTTGTAGCCGATTGGTTAAAGATTGCTCCAATAGTTCCATAATTAACCAGAGCTCTAGATTGCAAACTGTAATCGATCACCAACCATCATACTCACAAAGTGAATGTTGGATCTGGTTATATCAGATTAATGCCCAGCCACATACCAATAAAGCCCCAGACTAGCAGTGATGTAGCGCTGAGAGACCGCGGAACGCTAATTACATTCAGCAACAAGCGACGACAGCATCGGCAATGTGAACTGGGCGAGCACAGAGATAAACTAATCTCAACTTGAGGCGACTACCTAAGAAAGATAAGGATATCGTTGACTGACAGATGAAGGAAATATTCTGGAAGGGAAATATACGAGTGGAATACCTAGGCAACCAAAGCCTGACACATCCACTAGCTTTAGGACAAACATGATCTGAACAGGTTTACGGTGTTGCTTTGAGCCAACACTAGCAGCAACATGACAATGATATATGACTGGCAACAACGACCGCGTAAGATTGATCTATACTTCAAGGTCAAGCGGCTGCGTAGGGTCTGCACACACCACACAGAGACACCGGCTGCATAAGCTGCATGCACCAGCTCCAAAGTCTAACAGTGCGCAAGATGATTGGCTGGATGGCGAAAAGGGAGGCGTTCACATACGCAGTCAGCAACAACTGTAGTGGATGCAAGCCCGTATGCCAGATTGCTTTGTAATTAGGAGCAATCGTTACTTTAGAGCAACGTTCCCTGGGACAATCATTGTGTAATGATGAGATACCGTTACTTTAGAACAATGTTCTGTAGCCTGCACACAGACTACTTCCCTGCACACAGACTACTTCCCTGGGACAATCATGGTATGATTATGAGATACCGTTACTTTAGAACAACGTCCTGTAGCCTGCACACAGACTACTTCCCTGCACACAGACTACTTCCCTGGGACAATCATGTTGTAATGTTGAGATTCGCTGGAAAGAAAGAAATGTTTGTATATGCATTGAACAAAACTACCCTAACCCACGAAGAACAAAGACTACAACTCAACACCAAAACTCCACTAGGGGACAGTGTGTTTTTATAGATGTACTATTTGCTATTGGCACAGTGTCCATGTTGGTGTAACGAAGAGATTCGCTGGGAAGAAATATTTATTTCGATGCCCATTTCAAATTGTTTACACTATTTAACCAGACATCATTTCTGTATAGTGGGGCATCACATGCTCAGTAAACAATTGTTAACGCAACCACGCAGACCAGCTGAAGCATAAATCAGGCTTTAGGAAGGTCTACTGTATGTGGAGCAGCAACACTCACTTGATGGTCTGAAGGAAGCGGACTCGATCGTTGATCTCGTCGGGGATCTTGCTGAGGATGTGCTTCAGCGCTCTGGCCTTCTCGTTCAGGTCCTGGAACTCCTGCTCTGGTCGGTCAGTCATGAACTCTACAGGGCAGGGGAAAATAATCTGTAGTCCACACAATCAGTAATGCATGTTCCCTCTAGAGGCCCAGGTATACTGCAGACACGCCAAGGAGCACATTATGTCCCCTATAGAGGCCCAGGTATACTGCAGACAC
>JAODTR010096701.1:0-13531 GCA_025399935.1 Amblyopsis rosae | reverse complement strand
AGGTACTTAAACTCCTTCACTTGGGGTAAGGACTCACTCCCCACCTGGAGTAGGCACTCCATCGGTTTCCGGCTGAGTGGATGCATTTTTTTATTTATTTAAGAATACACACAAAATGTTTTTATAATACTATATGTAAAATTCTATTTTATTCAAATAAAATGTGAGTCTCTTGATAGCCATGTAATATTTTCCTTACATGTTGTTGACCAAATAAATGACATGGCTTTTTTTATAGTTGTTTGGAGAATGGCTTTTATGAACTATGTCTTAGGTTAGATGGACAATAGTTAACAAGGGGGGAGGGGGGGGGGGGGGTGAGGCTATGCTATATTATATATAAATAATACAATATATAAAAATACACCTTATCTTCAACTGCAGCACTTAAAACAATCTAATTATGACAAAAAGAAAAAAATATGCATTTACAGTATGACAGATTACAAATGACTACAATAAATAATTATATACACACACACACAAATAATGTAGGTTATATTACAATGTATTACTCTCATCTAGGTTTTCTATATTATAAAAAAAAATTGTAACTTACCTCACCTACCACTGTTCCTACAGGCCCCTACGGTCCTCCGACCAAATGCTTTGCATGCTCCACGGTCAAGATTAATATTTAAAGGAGACCATGCCTTTTCTGTTGCTGCCTCAAGGTTGTGGAAGAGGACACCTTTATTCAAATCCCATCTTAAAACTTTTTTTTTATTTTCAGATACGAGTCTGCAAATGGATATAGGAAATTGTATTTATGTCTGTCAACAATCCTATGAAAATATGTTAAATTAGCTACATGTTATAGATTTGGATTACTTTCTTTTTATGGATATTTAATTGTACAGCACATTAATTGACACTAATTCTTTTAAGATGTGTTTTATAAATACATTTAATTTCATTAAAATATTTGCAAAGTCAATAGTTAATAAAAAATATATTAATTGCATTCAATAAATTCTAAATTATTGTGCTTTATAAATCTTCACACTTTTTTTATTATTATTATTATTAGTAGTAGTATAGTAGTAGTATTATTATTATCATTATTGTTATTATACAGGAATGATTCACTCACGTTGCTTTCCATTATTGTCCATGTGTGTATGTGTGCTTGCGTGTCTCTATGTCTCGGTGCTCTGTCACATAGCAAACTCGTCGGTCAGTATTCCTGTAATCTGTATTCCCACCCATGTTTGTACAGTATTCGTACATACATGACCAGCAGCGACGTGTCATGCCATAGTGTCTGCTGAGCATGCTCAGTGCCAGGCACACACACACAAGGCACGGGACAAAGCAGATCTCTGTCTCTTGGCGGCCTCTATGATGTTCGCATAACAGCTGCTCTGCTTTTGGGACACTCCAAATCTAGCTATAATGAGGCCCAATCCATTGTTTGGTCCACACAAGATCTGCAGATAGGATGCACTCTACTGAGGCACTGTGCTTGTGCCTATCTCAGCTACTCAACATTGTGCATGTCTTATTCATTATGGCACTGAGAGTATTTATATGACTTACAGCTACACTCATACTGTACCTTTCATTACAATAACATTTGTTAGAATTTAGAGCATATTGCTTTTTTTGTGTGTGAATGTTTACATTATATCAGATGTACTATATTAGTAAAATACTTACAATGTGTATTAGTCCACACATAAATAGTTGGGAGATAAAGTACAGTGTGGTGGATGACTGATGTCTTCTGGGCCTGTTACAGTCAATACGTTGTGTTTGAAGATCAGCAAAATGCATGGGATCATGAGAGATCAAGAGAAGGTTTTGGAAGCTCCATTGGTTGGACTGATTAAAGATTTCAACAGCCTGTGGGTTTCTCAAGATAAGATCACACACCAGTAACTAACTAGGGCATCAAGTCACCCATTATATGCAAAGACTAAAACCTTTTCACTGTGAGTCACCTCCTTCCACCTTGCCCACTCCCATTTGCTTCTAAAATTCTAACCTCCTTTTATGTGACTTCCCCACTAGCAGTAATTTCACAAGCCTACAGTAAATGCTGTCAGGGTGAAAAGTTCATTGGGCAAGCATGACATTTAAGGTTTTACAGTAACGCACACAAACATCCTGGAAGGTTGGGTGCTTTGAAACCCCTTTCTTAGGAAATGTTACATTTATACTGTTGGAGTATAAATTGATGTACAGGAGTCATTTGAAAATGAGAAGTGGTCTGGTGTCTATCTCAAAATATTCCTGTACATAACAATGTGTCTGCTGGAATGTAACAGAAACTGTGATAAAGTATCATGCTATATTTTAAATGAATAAAAGTAGTAACATACAGTACTCTACAGGCAGTATGTGTATATTTTAAATATAGAATGCCTGTTGTTAATGCTTTGACACATTTCTAAAGACAAACAAGTAGAACGTTTGTGATTAAAACCAATGTGTTGCCTTGTTTTTCTTCCTGTAGTCATTTTGCTATGAACGAAAAATACTTCTAAAATTGCAATATTGAAAAAAAACTACATAAAATATGAACTACAGTAGTGAGACAAATATTAGAATAACCAACAATAACTGTATAAATTTAAATAATAAAATAAGTAACAATTTAATATACACATATTGAACTAATCAAAATACACTTATTTTAAAGACAAAGCAATGTCTAAAAAAAAAGTCTAAGTCACTTAGCTCGATCTTACATACCTCAAAAATGAACACAACTAGTCTATTAACATATTCTTTAAAGCATGTAGTCATGAAAGCATTTTCTCAGAGAGCATATCAGGAATATAATGTAATTTTAACCAAAAGGGTTAGCCCTGGTTACCTTAACTTAAATTATTTTAATACTATACAGTAAAGATACTGAGACATTTTATGTACATCAAATCTAATGTTAATTGTAGTTGAGTTCTGGTACACAGTCATAATAAAAAATGTTGGCCTACTAAAAGATTTGGAAAATTAGTATTTTACTAATCTATACTGTACTGTATGTGGCAAGAACTGTGAAATGATGTCAATAAACTATGAATATCAAGTGATAAATTTTCACACATTCAGAAGAGGGTACATACAGTAGTATACAGTATATATATATATATATATATATATATATAAAAATGCTCAACAACATACTGTAAGTATACAGTACATATGCAGTACATTTCTACCAAAAACAACAAATGTATACAAGCAGACAAAAACAAGCATAAACTCACAGGTGACAACTCCAAATGAGAAGTTGAACACAACGTGTCAATGTTTCCTGCAATCCATCCTGGGTAAATTTGTGCCTTGAATCATAGTGTTGAATCTTTGATACAATCGTGTCATTGAAGCAGGATACTAGAGGAGATTAAAAAGGTGAATAAGGAAATATGGAAATGGTGACCAGGACATGGGGTATTTGTGGTTAAAAATCTATCTTTATGGTTGAAGGGAGAATATGAGTCTGTGCTGCTGTCCAATGGCCCGGTATTTACTTCTCCAGTGTGACCACATTGTTTGTACTACATTAGGCAGACATTCAAGCTTTATAAGAGAGGATGGGTGGGGGCTGTTAGACATTAATTGGCATGACAATATTTTTGCAAGTGTGGTCAGTCAGGGGCACTATTGTTATGCCTATGTAATGTGCCTATATATGTTTCCTACAATAAAGTAAGACAGCACTAGAGAAAAGAATAAGGCAACCCTGGTCCAGGTCAGCAGTTCAACATGAAGAAAATGGAACCTTGTAGCCAACTCGTCCAACACGCAATCTTCAGTTTGAGCAAAGCAGAGGGAAGGGAGGCCATATCCACCCCCCCCCCGACAACCCCCTTCACCTCATTCCAATCCCCATCTCTCCAAACCTCGCCCTAATTGGATTTAATGAGCGATTTAACAACACAGCCCTGGCCGATCAAATCACACTGCTACTGTCCATGGTGTATCCCGGGTCACTGCTTCGTAAAGCAAGCTTGTCCTGGGACAGTCTTCTCTCCAGGATTCCTCTCACCTCATCACTGCCTGCTTAACACATTCACTCCCTCCCGCTGTCTAACCCAGGCCGGGCCACGAACCCCCACTCCCAACACACACACACGCACACACGCGCACACACGCGCACACACACACACACACACACACACACACACACACACACACACACACACACACACCACTCTTGATAGAGAATAAAATGCTACACAGGACCCCACAGGCCTTGGTTGTTCTCATTGTGCTTTCATGCATGGCCTTGGAAACACATTCACAAAATAAAAAAATGTAAACTTAAAACAACAACATGTAATTTAATGTAACAGGTATGGAGTCAAGGTGATTTTACTTTCAGATTGCCAATATTTCTCATCTACAATACATACGTATGTAGTGAGTAAATAGTGAGGAAGCAGTCATGCACTGCAATTAGAACTGTACAATACCAATATGCTGAGAAATATTGGTAGCTGCTTCTCAAATTGTAATGCCAAAACATTTTAATTGTACATTTCATACATAAAAAAAAAATATTTGTTTAAAACCTGGAGAGAGTCATATATATATATATATAGTTTTTTTAATATATGTTTTTATTTATTTAATTTTTAAGTTATTTATGAGACTGAACATGAACAGAATTATGCAGATATTATGGGGTAACATTAAATCCAAGACATCATAAGAATATTTAATGTAAACCTGAGAAGATTCACAAACAAGAAGCAAGCCTTAGTTACAAATAAAATGTATATTCAAATAATCTGCACTTATTCTCTAATGACAATGTTCTGACCCGTAAAATTATATTTTGTCAGGCAATCATATCATTTTCTTTGTACTGTAATTCACTGTGCTATATTATTTAGTACCATAAATGTTTGTGTACTGTAGATGTACCATTTTGTTCATGGAGGTAATATATAATACATTTTATGTCATTGATTTAATGCATTACAGATTAAACAATAAAGAATGCATTTCTGACAGGAGCAGAAAGGGAGACAAAATACATATTCGTCCGCTATGTGTCATGTAATCTTTTTTTATTATCGTGCATTCCAATTAGCATGAAGACCCCTGAGACGCCATGTAAATGGTTGTTCATTAATGGGGTACATTGAGGAGATAATGTTGTGTGTCATCACCTAATACCACTTCATACTTTGTTATAAAGATTCAAGTGTTAAGTGTCACATTATCCATTAACTGAACGTGTCTTCTGGAGCACCTTAGCTTCCTAGAAAAATATCATATAGAAGATCAAGAAATGATCGTTAGTTGCAGCTCTAGTTGCATCCCCTGGAATAAAATACATTGAATTACTCTTCATTAAAGCAAAACACACACACTTCCAGTGTGGAATCAGAAAGCATTCAACTGTTACCATCTCTCGTTACCTTCCTCTCAATGCATATATCTCTCTCTCCATACAATTTATCTTTTCTCCTAAGTCTATTTTACAACTACTCACATATATTCTCCTCAAGATTGTCCAATCCCTTCTGGGTTCAACGGTAGGCCACTGGGTCATAGCACTAGCTTGATTTTAACACTGTTCCCCCTACTGAATGCCACATCAAGTTAATCAGGGTTAACAATCTGGATGGTGCCTCACTGAGTGGAGCTCCCAGCGGCTTATTATGGCCTGGCTGTGGCCAAGTACAGATCGGCTTGTAATCTCTGTCCTGGCTGTTGTGGGGGGTGAATCTGTATAGCTGGGTTATGGGATGGGTTATGGAATGGTACTGTTGCTCGGGGCATATGTGAGCCCCTTCCAAGGGAGGTGAAATGAACTCCAAATATGTTGGACTGATGAGACTTGAACATTGCTTCTCTGTAAACATTGCTTTTGGGACGCCTCATAACAACAGGGCTGAGAGACAACGTCACAAGAGTAAGGCGGTCAATAAGGTTGTGGAGCTGAAATCCAGAGCAAGTGTATAATAGCATAGAAGCATTTGACTGCCAGAGAGGGGGGCAGGGAAGGTTTAGGTTAAGCCCAACACTGGATATGACCTATTTGACAAAACAAGACCATATGTGTGACACTGTAGCGGGCAAATGGAAAGAAAGGCCCACACATAACAAAGAAACAGTTTCCATATATTGTACTCTGAGGTCATACCTTTGGCTGACACATTCATTATTTTGACCATTTCCTCTTTGGTGTCAAAAGGTATTGGCATGTTCTGACTTTATATTTATGTCAAGGGAGCCATGTCTGATTTTTTTGTTGTCTTTTACATAGTGCTTCAAGTATCAAATACGCCAATGTAATGGCAATTTCTGTCAAATAACTGCTCCTGAAATTGCCATCACAGTGACATGTATTATTGAGATACTAGAGGAGCATACTGCAATGTATACACTTAGACCCTTTCACAGGTTTCCAAAAGGTGCCACCAGTTTGATTTGACTGCTTCTAGAAAAGCCTTTGCAGTAAATCCATGACACCATTAAGCAACCATACATTTTTCATGGCTGGCAGCCCAAAAGATCAAAACTTCAGACTTCAGAGCACTTCTATCTATGCATTGCACTTTTCATCTATTTTCATGAAAGTCTTATCACAACAAAGTTGATGGTATTATTCCTGATATGCTAAGATGTCTCAGGCAGGAAAGTAAGGAAAAGTGTCAACTCGTGTCAACAAAATACAAATATATGTGGCGAAAGTGGTTACTATGAATGGAGCATGGCGCAAAATAACCACCCATACAGGCCAATCAACAGTCACATCTGGGGCATTGAGAAGAAATACAAAGTCTGGGGCAATGAAAACAAATAATTAACCAAAATAAATAAACATATATATACCTGTGTGTGTGTATACATACTGTACATACATACAGTTATTCTCCCCCATGAGCTTGTCCTCTGTTATAGGCATACAGTACATTGCTGTTTATATCAAGTGACCTAACTGATAGTAGCCATGAAGAATATGCCGGCGGGGAAGAAAGGGTCATTTATTTTACAAACTGACAACTACACTATATTTGAGCAGATATGGCACGTGACACGCTCTAAACATTTAACCATGATGTGCGGAGTGGGGTCACTGTTCGGTCACTGATTACTGTGGGGCAGACCAAGGGTTATAATGATGGAGGGGTTGACTCAATTATAATAAGTAAATAAATAAAATTAATCTGTCGTTGGCATGATAACATTTCCACGCAAACCCCTCCCCGCATCAAGCGGGTTCACCTAGAGTTCACAAGAGGCCACACCCCCTCCACAAACATGTCACTTGTTAGAACATGTCGTCAGTAAAAAAGGTCACCTTTCCTCTGCCCTCCTACAGTACCTTGACATTTTGAATATGGGAAATCTGAAGATTACAGCGACGACTGCTGGGAGAGCAACGTACAATCTCGACAAGTATAAACGCCTATAACCAAAAAGGTTGTCATAGTTACCTATTAATCATTATTTTAAATGTATTTGTTATGAAAGGTTAATTGTGAAGATGTCTGCATGGCCACAGAATGAAGATACTTTTCAATCAGAAACACAATTGGCATTTTACGGTATAGGGTTAAATGCAAACTAATGGCCAAGAGGCCTAATGACCTGGCTTGGGTTTCAGACATATAAACATTGTTTTTAAACAGCTAGAGGAATGTATATAATAAAATGTAAATACACTTTTAGTAATTTATTCTTAGATATAAATGTATTTTATATACATTTCGACATTTCATTGTGTGCACTCCAAGTAATTGCATTGGCCTAACTAAATAAACATAGATATTATCATATTTGAGTTTTACTAGTATTGACACACACCTTTATTACAATTTGCTAATTTAAATGAATGCAATAAAAATATAAAAGAATGATCATGTAAAATAATTTATAAAATATGAGAATAAGAAAAACATGCAAAGTCTGGTGAATAAAACACATTTTAATATCTAAAAGGACACAAACAAATATATGTTGCATGTGGTAGTTAGGCCATATACATTACTTACTGTCCAAGAAAGCGCATAATTTTAGTAATGCAATGTTCTTTCCCTAAGACATCTGTCTTTCCATTGCTATTGTACATCCAAAACAGACATTACACAGTTGAATTACTTAATTGTTTTGCAAATGTTCTGGTACAATGCAAACAGGAATACCAGATTTCACTGCATATGTTACATTTATAAAATGTCTATATGTGCTTTTTATTTGAGGTTTTTAGTCATTATGTGTTGATTTTGTAATAAAAAAAAAAAAAAATACAGAACAATTTGATTAATGATTTGATAAAACATTATTTAACCTTGGTATTATATTAATGTTCATGACTATTGACTATTGACATGACTATAGAAAGTGAAAGGCTAGGAGACAACTATGCCATGGTAGAATAACAATGTTAGAAAGCATTAAATTAAATAAAGATCAAGATAAAATCGTTTTTGTTTTATGTTAACAATGTGTAAGCATAATATGCACATTTAAACATTTATTGATTTTATTTCAACTAAAACCACCCACGCACCACATTGTTATCAAGTGAAATATATCAAGTAATGATATATAGCTTTGCCCTCTGAGTAATAATCTGGACATGACAAATTAAAAGGTTGACACCTAATAAACAAATTCAGATGATTCCATTCATTTGTAGTGCAGTATGCAATTAGCATCAAATCAGTGCTACTGTATGTGGCATGTAAATGCCGAGATGGCCCAGTTGACCTCGATGGAGCAAAATGGCATGAGGAAAAGGGCGCATATAGAAGAAGCCTCACCAACTAACTGGATACAGTTTTTCCAATAGGAACAGCGTTAATAGCGTCCACGGTTGCATAAAGCATAGGCCATGGTCTACACAGATGTGGAATAAAAGTTACATGGCCAAATGTGCTAACCCTTATCCTTTCATATTCTCAACAAGTGGGTGAGAGGATGTGTGCAAGGGGACACGTGGAACAAAACTATTCCAGGAACCCCCCCTCTAAGAATAACAGACGGACCACTTCAGTGTGTTAAGGCCTAATCTCTAGAGGGAATAGTCACTGCTAATTAGTAATAGATTACCACATGGTGAAACATTTGTATCCTTATGGGAGCAGTCACTTGCAATGTTCAGGAGGTGTTGATGAGCAGATTTATGAGTATGACAATTCTGCAAATAATTTGCTATGGCCTCCTGAGACCTGATCTCAACCGAATGTACCACCTATGGGAGATTTTAGAACAATGCGTTATTCAGGGCCGTTAACCACCATAATTAAAACAGCAGTGCCAGATTTCTGCCCGGACACACCGGTGAAATGCACCAGGGACATATCTTTTGGGGGGCCCTTGATTGGCCCAATCACTGTGAGGGGGAATCATTAATTTAAGAAATGCATACTTAAAGAGAAGGACATTTATTCTGAAGTTTATAGTAAGAGAGGGTGTGAAATAGAGCAATGTTGTATCTTCCTCCTTCTTCAGTTTTTTTGCTTGACCAGGCGCCCTCTAGTGGCTTAATCTGGCTGTGCAAAAAAAGAGAATCAACTAGAAAGAATGGTTCATTACAGTGCAATACTTGTATAGAATCCATGCAAAGTCACATTGTTTAGAACAACAGCCAGTACCGGCTCAGGTTGTTGTCCAACATCTACTGAGAGCTGGACAGGGCAATTCATGTAAGTGAAGGTTGACCAATATGTCTGAGATACTTCATGCTGGAGCTGCCTTTTATTTATTTGTTTCAAAATAAGTATGTAATGAATAGTATGAATCCTAAATGCAGATATTCAAAACCTTGATTGCATTAGACAGTACATAACAGAATGATTGCAACCTAAAATCAAAATTTAGTCCAACAGTATGTTTTATTATTATATTCCCAAAGTAGAAAAACATACATCCATTTGCTACCTACTGCATTGTACAACTAAAACAAATGTCAAAGAAAAAAACTTGTATTGTGAACACAAAGTACAATATCATGCAATTTTGACATTTAGTCTTTAGCAGTAGTAGTGGGTTGGTAAACAGGGATGTGGAAGGTTCATTGCGGATTATGCCAAACTCATCCAAAACCAGAGTAATGCACTCTAAGAAGGGACAATGCTCCCACTAGTGTTGGAAATGCGTACTACATCAGAAAGTACACAGCATAGCCAAAGTCTTGTTTGAGACAGGATATTTACATTCTACACCATCAAATAGAAACCACAGCAGAAAACCTGTTATTTAGAATTAAGAACAGGTGTAACAGAATAAAACATATCTAGCAACAGCATTTACAAACTATTATAGCATTTGAATTTAACCCTGGCTATTGACATTTTTCAATCTTGTCCAGTTCAGTAAACTAGAAATAAATGCAGAATGAGATAAATATGTAAACAGCTGATATTATCTTCCAGATGTAGGTTTAGTAAAAAGTAATACATTATACGTAAATTGTGCATAAATAAATACAGTCAAAAATATTGAGAAAATAAATAATTATTTGTTATATAGCTTGTATGCAACGTTGTCTGGATTCTATATTTCCATGGGAAATATAAGCACTACATTCATCTGGCACAGTTTTCTACACTAAGATGGGAAAGTCCGTGGTTTGGGGAAGTGAATGAGGAAATTAATGGAGTTTTCACCATTTAGTGTGAATCACCTTGTTTGGCCCACTTGATCCCACAGCAGTTGAGACATAAATTTGCTCTGTCAGGGAGATGAACACATTTGTTCTCTAATAAATCCTATTGAACGCTCCAAGAAAGAACAATGATATACAGGTGCATCTCAATAAAGAATTTTGTGAAAAAGATCATTTCAATAATTAAATTAACAAAGTGAAGCTCATATACAGTACTTCATTGATTAATTAAACAAAGTGAAATAGTTCAAGCCTGTATTTGTTTGAATCTAAATTATTACGATTTAATCTCGATTACAGTTTACAGCTCATGAAAACCCCAAATTTGCATCTCAGAAAATTATAATATGACATAGGACCAGTGAAAAAAATGTATTTAAATAGACATGTCAGCATTCTGAAAAGTATGTTTGTGTACAAGCACGCAGAACTTGGTTGGGGCTCCTTTTGCATGAATTACTGTATCTGTGCGGCATGGCATGGAGTCGATCAGCCTGTGGCATTGCTGAGGTGTTATGGAAGCCCAGGTTGCTTTGATAGCAGCCTTCAACTCATCTGCATTTTTGGGTCTTGTGACTCTTATCTTCCTCTTGACAATAACCCATACATTTTCTATGGGGTTCAGGTCAGGCGAGTTTTCTGGCCAATCAAGCACAGTAATCCCATGGTCATTGAATCAGGTATAGGTACCTTTGGCAGTGTTGGCAGGTGCCAAGTCTTGCTGGAACATGAGATCAGCATCTCCATAATGCTTGTCAGCAGAAGGAAGCTCTAATATTTCCTGGTAGATGGATTCATTAACTCTAGAATTTATGAAACACAGTGGACAACAACAGAAGATGACATGGCTCCCCAAATCATCACTGACTGGAAACTTCACACTGGACTTCAAGCAACTTGGATTCTGTGCCTCTCCACTCTTCCTCCAGATTCTGGGACCTTGTTTGCCAAATGAAATGCAAAATGTACTTTCATCTGAAAAGAGGACATTGGACCACAGTTATTTTTCTCCTTAGCCCAGGTAAGATAACCTCGCGAGGTTTTCCAATCAGCGTCGTGTTTACAGCTATACGGGCGTGGTTGAGGTGTGCCGACAGCAAAAATGACCAGATGGTTCATCCAATCAACTGCCAAGTCATTTTTTGAAAGTACAGCCATTCACAAACAGCTTTAATGTACGGCTCCCCAGACAACAATTCCTCGGACTTGCCTGGTTCAGGAGTGGCTTGACATGAGGAATACAACAGTGGTGGCTCTTGATGCACTGACTCCTGCCTCAGTCCACTCCTTGTGAAGCTCACACAAATGTTTTAATGGCCTTTGCTTAACAATCCACTCAAGGCTCCAATTAGGGATAACCGGAGCCTTGAAAGGATTGTGCACCTTTTCCTACCACAATTTCTACCACAATTTTTCCCTTCCACTTGACTTTCTGTGAATATGCTTGAATACAGCACTCAGACATTTGAGGCTTTCCCTCCGTGTAGAGGATGTCGATGAAGCCTAATGAACTGGACTGAGGTACCATTGAAAGGCTCAGGACACTTTTGCAGGTATTCTGAGTTAATTCGCTGACTAGTGTGACACATTGAGTTTAAAATATTACACTATTTCACAATATTCACATTTTCTGAGATACTGCATTTGGGGTTTTCCTGAGCTATTTCACAGTGTGTAATTAATCAACGATATACAAGAGTTTAACTTTGCCAAGTGAATAATTGAAATTACTTACAGTACTTTTTCCACAAAATTCTAATTTGTTGAGATGCACCTGTAAATACTACTGTATGCTGATTATTATAGACACAGACACATCAACCCAGCAAACAATATATAATGAATCATGCAAGCAATTCGTCAGACCACTGCTACATGTTTTAAGTTAATCTTTCTGTGTCATGTTAGCTTTTTACTTTCTTTATACTATCAAACATGACAAACATGCGTAAGAATAGGTTTATCAAGGGGTAGACATTAGTTATTAGGATTCAAGACATATTGGGCCAATTTAAGTTATGTTCCTCTAACACTGACAAAATCACTCAAGTATATGGCTAAACATAAAATTCCTCAGTACGGTTATGCTAACATCCCTATTAGCATTTACTGGCATTTTCTGTATGTAATAACCTACCATGTGTACACATTCTTCCCAGAACAGGCCACTAACTATTGTCAGCCGAGTTGTCCGCATGCTCCACAGTGGTTGGGTCTACTAGACGCTCATAGGAAATCATTATCATTGTCTGAAAGACAACAAAAAAATTAGATCAGCTCCAAAAAAAAAAAATATTATTAACTGTAATTAATGGCCAACAATTTCCCATGAGCACAATGTCAATTTTGATTATGGTTGATAGAGGTCTAGCACCACTCTGACCCCTACCGTCAACAGTGCCAGCAGAGCTAGCATCACTCCCAGCATGACGTACAGGTTGTCAATGAGGCCTCCTGCCCACAGAGGGCCAAGGATGGTGGCCAGACCCCCGACTGAGCGCCGCACTCCCTGACTGAACCCTGTGATAAGTATTGGGCCGATGAGAGCCACATAACTGCACATGGTATACAAGACCTCACCGAGCAAGACAAGTAGTGCTTCACCTTCTCCACTAGGTGGAGTGCTTTCTCACCTTGCGTTTTCTCTGATGTGACTTTAGAGAAGAGTGATATTTGGGCCACTGCTACAAATGGCAATCCCAGGACCTGCAGAAACACACCGATGATGAACTCTGTCAGCTGCCAAGCAAAGCCACCTACAACAATCAGGAATACAAGCAACAAAACATATGGGATTAAGGCTCATATAAGTGTTTAATCAAGCATGTAGTTAAATAATAATATGATAAAATGAATAAAATCCATCCTCTTTTCTCAAAGATACAGCACTAGTCACTCCAGGGTATACACTACCACTTTAAGTGTATACCTTGACTGACAGATTATATACAG